>JAHIAM010000713.1:0-90909 GCA_021605205.1 Aegilops longissima
CATGGCGGTGCTTGAAGATGGAATCACAAGCACAAGATGATGATGGCCATATCATATCACTTATATTGATTGCATGTGATGTTTATCTTTTATGCATATTATCTTGCTTTGATTGACGGTAGCATTTTACGATGATCTCTCACTAATTATCAAGAAGTGTTCTCCTGAGTATGCCTTTGTTGCCAAAGTTAAATCGTGCCCGGACACCACGTGATGATCGGGTGTGATAAGCTCTACGTCCATCTACAACGGGTGCAAGCCAGTTTTGCACACGCAGAATACTCGGGTTAAACTTGACGAGCCTAGCATATGCAGATATGGCCTCGGAACACGAAGACCGAAAGGTCGAGCGTGAATCATATAGTAGATATGATCAACATAGTGATGTTCACCATTGAAAACTACTCCATCTCACGTGATGATCGGTTATGGTTTAGTTGATTTGGATCACGTGATCACTAAGAGGATTAGAGGAATGTCTTTCTAAGTGGGAGTTCTTAAGTAATATGATTAATTGAACTTAAATTTATCATGAACTTAGTCCTGGTAGTATTTTGCAAATTATGTTGTAGATCAATAGCTTGCGTTGTTGCTTTCATATGTTTATTTTGATATGTTCCTAGAGAAAATTGTGTTGAAAATTGTTAGTAGCAATGATGCGGATTGGATCCGTGATCTGAGGTTTATCCTCATTGCTGCACAGAAGAATTATGTTCTTGATGCGCCACTAGGTGACAGACCTATTGCAGGACCATATGCAAACGTTATGAACGTTTGGCTAGCTCAATATGATGACTACTTGATAGTTTAGTGCACCATGCTTAACGGCTTAGAATCGGGACTTCAAAGACGTTTTGAACGTCATGGAGCATATGATATGTTCCAGGAGTTGAAGTTAATATTTCAAGCAAATACCCGAATTGAGAGATATGAAGTCTCCAACAAGTTCTATAGCTAAAAGATGGAGGAGAATCGCTCAACTAGTGAGCATGTGCTCAGATTGTCTGGGTACTACAATCACTTGAATCAAGTGGGAGTTAATCTTCCTGATAAGATAGTGATTAACAGAATTCTCTAGTCACCATCACCAAGTTACTAGAACTTCGTAATGAACTATAATGCAAGGGATGACGAAAATTATTCCCAAGCTCTTCGTGATGTTGAAATCGACGAAGGTAGAAATCAAGAAAGAGCATCAAGTGTTGATGATTGACAATACCACTAGTTTCAAGAAAAGGGCAAAGGGAAAGAAAGGGAAACTTCAAGTAGAATGGCAAACAAGTTGTCACTCCGTGAAGAAGACCAAAGCTGGACCAAAGCCTGAAAACTGAGTGCTTACACTGCAAAGGAAATGGTCACTGGAAGCGGAAATGCCCTGAATATTTGGTGGATAAGAAGGATGGCAAAGTGAACAAGGGTATATTTGATATACAGGTTATTGATGTGTGCTTTACTAGTGTTTATAGTAACCCCTGAGTATTTGATACTTGTTCGGTTGCTAAGATTAGTAACTCGAAACAGGAGTTACATAATAAACAGAGACTAGTTGAGGGGAAGGGACGATGAGTGTTGGAAATAGTTCCAAGATTGAAATGATCATCATCACACACTCCCTATATTTTCGAGATTAGTGTTAAACCTAAATAAATGTTATTTAGCATTTGCGTTGAGCGTGAATATGATTTGATCATGTTTATTGCGATACGGTTATTCATTTGAAGTTAAAGAATAATTGTTATTCTGTTTACATGAATAAGACCTTTGATGGTTATACACCCAATGAAAATAGTTTGTCGGATCTCGATCGTAGTGATGCACATATTCATAATATTGAAACCAAAAGATGCAAAGTTAATAATGATAGTGCAACTTATTTGTGGCACTGCAGTTTAGGTCATATTGGTGTAAAGCACATGAAGAAACTCCATGCTGATGGGATTTTGGAATCACTTGATTATGAATCACTTGATGCTTGCGGACCGTGCCTTATGGGCAAGATGAGTAAAGACTCCGTTCTCCGGAACAATAGAACGAGCAACTAACTTATTGGAAATAATACATACTGATCTATGCAATCCGATGAGTGTTGAGGCTCGCGGCAAGTATCATTATTTTCTGACCTTCACAGATGATTTTAGCAGATATGGGTATATCTACTTAATGAAACATAAGTCTGAAACGTTTGAAAAGTTCAAAGAATTTCAGAGTGAAGTTGAAAATCATCGTAACAAGAAAATAAAATTTCTACGATCTGATCGTGGAGGAGAATATATGAGTTACGAGTTTGGTCTACATTTTGAAACAATGCGGAATAGTTTCGCAACTCACGCCACCCGGAACACCACAACGTAATGGTGTGTCCGAACGTCATAACCGTACTTTATTGGATATTATACAATCTATGATGTTTCTTACTGATTTACCACTATCGTTTTGGGGTCATGCATTAAAGACAGCTGCATTCACATTAAAAAAAGGGGCACCACCTAAGTTCGTTGAGACGACACAATATGAACTGTGGTTTGGCAAGAAACCAAAGTTGTCATTTCTTAAAGTTTGGGGTTGCGATGCTTATGTGAAAAAGTTTCATCCTGATAAGCTCAAACCTAAATCGGAGAAATGTGTCTTCATAGGATACCCAAAGGAGAAAGTTGGGTACACCTTCTATCACAGATCCGAAGGCAAAACATTCGTTGCTAAGAATGGATCCTTTCTAGAGAAGGAGTTTCTCTCGAAAGAAGTGAGTGGGAGGAAAGTAGAACTTGATAAGGTAATTGTACCTTCTCCCTTATTGGAAAGTAGTTCATCACGGAAATCTGTTCCTGTGACTACTACACCAATTAGTGAGGAAGCTAATGATGATGATCATGTAACTTCAGATCAAGTTACTACCGAATCTCGTAGGTAAACCAGAGTAAGATCCGCACGAGTGAATACGGCAATCCTGTTACGGAAGTCATGGTACTAGATCATGATGAACCTACGAACTATGAAGAAGCGATGGTGAGCCCAGATTCATAAAATGGCTTGAGGCCATGAAATCTGAGATGGGATCCATGTATGAGAACAAAGTATGGACTTTGGTTGACTTGCCCGATGATCGGCAAGCCATTGAGATTAAATGGATTTTAAGAGGAAGCAGACGCTGATAGTAGTGTTACTATCTACAAAGCTAGACTTGTCGAAAAGGTTTTGACAAAGTTCAAGGTGTTGACTACGATGAGATTTTCTCACTCGTATCGATGCTTAAAGTCTGTCGAATCATGTTAGCAATTGCGCATTTTATGAAATCTGGCAAATGGATAACAAAACTGCAATCATAATGGATTTATTAAAAGGAGTTGTATATGATGCAGCGAGAAGGTTTTGTCAATCCTAAAGGTGTTAACAAAATGTACAAGCTCAGCGATCCATCTATGGACTAGTGCAAGCATCTCGGAGTTGGAATATATGCTTTGATGAGTTGATCAAAGCATATAGTTTCTCTGAACTTGCGGTGAAGCCTGTATTTACAAGAAAGTGAGTGGGAGCACTACAGCATTTCTGATAAGTATATGTGAATGCCATATTGTTGATCGGAAATAATGTAGAATTATTCTGCAAAGCATAAAGGAGTGTTTGAAAGGAGTTTTTTCAAAGAAAGACCTCGGTGAAGCTGCTTACATATTGAGCATCAAGATCTATTGAGATAGATCAAGACGCTTGATAAGATTTTTAATGAGTACATACCTTGACAAGATTTTGAAGTAGTTCAAAATGGAACAGTCAAAGAAAGAGTTCTTGCCTGTGTTGCAAAGGTATGGAATTGAGTAAGACTCAAATCCCGACCACAGCAGAAAATAGAAAAGAGAATGAAAGACATTCCCTATGCGCCAGTCGTAGGTTCTATAAAGTATGCTATGCTATGTACCAGACCTATTATATACCTTGCTTTGAATTTGGCAAGGGAGTACAATAGTAATCTAGGAGTAGATCACTGGACATTGGTCAAGAATATCCTTAGTGAGGACTAAGGAAATATTTCTCGATTATGGAGGTGATAAAAGAGCCCGTCGTAAAGAGTTACATTGGTGCAAGCTTTTACACCGATCTAGATGACTCTAAGTCTCAATCTGGATACATATTGAAAGTGGGAGCAATTAGCTAGAGTAGCTCCATGCAGAGCATTGAAGACATAGAATATTTGCAAAATACATACGGCTCTGAATATGACAGACCCGTTGACTAAGCTTCTTTCACGAGCAAAACATGATCACACCTTAGTACTCTTTGGGTGTTAATCACATAGCGATGTGAACTAGATTATTGACTCTAGTAAACCCTTTAGGTGTTGGTCACATGACGATGTGAACTATGGGTGTTAATCATATACAGATATGAATATTGGTGTTAAATCACATGGCGATGTGAACTAGATTATTGACTCTAGTGCAAGTGGGAGACTGAAGGAAATATGCCCTAGAGGCAATAATAAAGTTATTATTTATTTCCTTATATAATGATAAATGTTTATTATTCATGCTAGAATTGTATTAACCGGAAACATAATACATGTGTGAATACATAGACAAACAGAGTGTCACTAGTATGCCTCTACTTGACTAGCTCGTTAATCGAAGATGGTTATGTTTCCTAACCATATACATGAGTTGTCATTTGATTAACGGGATCACATCATTAGGAGAATGATGTGATTGACTTAACCCATTCTGTTAGTTTAGCACACGATCGTTTAGTATGTTGCTATTGCTTTCTTCATGACTTATACATGTTCCTATGACTATGAGATTATGCAACTCCTGTTTACCGGAGGAACACTTTGTGTGCTACCAAAGCGTCCTGGCGTAGCTGGGTGATTATAAAGGAGCTCTACAGGTGTCTCCGAAGGTAGATGTTGGGTTGGCGTATTTCGAGATTAGGATTTGTCACTCCGATTGTCGGAGAGGTATCTCTGGGCCATCTCGGTAATACACATCACTTAAGCCTTGCAAGCATTACAACTAATGAGTTAGTTGTGAGATGATGTATTACGGAACGAGTAAAGAGACTTGCCGGTAAAGAGATTGAACTAGGTATTGAGATACCGACGATCGAATCTCGGGCAAGTAACATACCGATGACAAAGGGAACAACGTATGTTGTTATGCGGTCTGACCGATAAAGATCTTCGTAGAATATGTGGGAGCCAATATGAGCATCCAGGTTCCGCTATTGGTTATTGACCGGAAACGTGTTTCGGTCATGTCTACATTGTTCTCGAACCCGTAGAGTTCGCATGCTTAAGGTTTCGATGACAGTTATATTATGAGTTTACATGTTTTGATGTACCGAAGGAGTTTGGAGTCCCGGATGAGATCGGGGACATAACGAGGAGTCTCGAAATGGTCGAGACGTAAAGATTCATATATTGGATGATATGGTTAGGCCAAGGGGTCAGGCCCATGAGGCTTTAGGTCGGTGCAAAAGGAGTTTTGCGGAGGCCAGGGGCAAACGCCGGAGACCCTGGCGTCTGGTCCTGGGCCAGACGCCGAGGCCCATGGCGTCTGGGCCAGACGCCATGGCGTTTGGTCCTGGAGTCCGAGTGGGACTCTTGCCTTTTGGGCAAAACCGACTTTGAGGAGGCTTTTGCTCCAAGTTTCGACCCCGGGGCTCAACATATAAATAGAGGGGCAGGGCTAGCACCAAAGACACAACAATTGATCCCTTGGATCTCTTAGCCGTGTGTGGTGCCCCCCTCCACCATAGTCCACCTCGATAATATCGTAGCGGTGCTTAAGCGAAGCCCTGCGATGGTAGAACATCAAGATCGTCACCACGCCGTCGTGTTGACGGAACTCTCCCTCGAAACTCGGCTGGATCGGAGTTCTAGGGACATCATCGAGCTGAACGTGTGCTAGAACTCGGAGGTGCCGTAGTTTCGGTGCTTGATCGGTCGGGCCGTGAAGACGTACGACTACATCAACCGCGTTGTGCTAACGCTTCCGCTTACGGTCTACAAGGGTATGTAGACAACACTCTCCCCTCTCGTTGCTATGCATCACCATGATCTTGCGTGCGCGTAGGAATTTTTTGAAATTACTACGTTCCCCAACAGGTCTATGCGTAGTTCTCTATTGCACGAGTAGAACACAATTTTGTTGTGGGCGTAGATCTTGTCAACTTGCTTGCCGCTACTAGTCATTTCTTGCTTCAGCGGTATTGTGGGATGAAGCGGCCCGGACCGACCTTACACGTACGCTTACGTGAGACAGGTTCCACCGACTGACATGCACTAGTTGCATAAGGTGGCTAGCGGGTGTCTGTCTCTCCTACTTTAGTTGGAGCGGATTAGATGAAAAGGGTCCTTATGAAGGGTAAATAGAAGTTGACAAAATCACGTTGTGGTTATTCGTAGGTAAGAAAACGTTCTTGCTAGAACCCAATTGCAGCCACGTAAAAGATGCAACAACAATTAGAGGACGTCTAACTTGTTTTTGCAGCAATTGTCATGTGATGTGATATGGCCAGAAGTTGTGATGAATGATGAATGATATGTTGTGATGTATGAGATCATGTTCTTGTAATAGGAATCACGACTTGCATGTCGATGAGTATGACAACCGGCAGGAGCCATAGGAGTTGTCTTAATTATAGTATGACATGCGCGTCATTGATTCAACGCCATGTAAATTACTTTACTTTATTGCTAAACGTGTTAGCCATAGTAGTAGAAGTAATAGTTGGCGAGCAACTTCATGGAGACATGATGATGGAGATCATGGTGTCATGCCGGTGACAAGATGATCATGGAGCCCCGAAGATGAAGATCAAAGGAGCTATATGATATTGGCCATATCATGTCACTACTTTATATAATTGCATGTGATGTTTATTATGTTTATGCATCTTGTTTACTTAGAACGACGGTAGTAAATAAGATGATCCCTTAGAATAATTTCAAGAAAGTGTTCCCCTAACTGTGCACCATTGCTAAAGTTAAATGGTTTGAAGCACCACATGATGATCGGGTGTGATAGATCCTTACGTTCACATACAACGGGTGTAAGACAGTTTTACACATGCATAAACACTTAGGGTTAACTTGACGAGCCTAGCATGTATAGACATGGCCTCGGAACACAAGAGACCGAAAGGTCGAACATGAGTCGTATGGAAGATACGATCAACATGGAGATGTTCACCGATGATGACTAGTCCGTCTCACGTGATGATCGGACACGGCCTAGTCGACTCGGATCGTGTAACACTTAGATGACTAGAGGGATGTCAATCTGAGTGGGAGTTCATTAAATATTTGATTAGATGAACTTAATTATCATGAACTTAGTCTAAAGTCTTTGCAAAATATGTCTTGTAGATCAAATGGCCAACGCTCATGTCAACATGAACTTCAACGCGTTCCTAGAGAAAACCAAGCTGAAATATGATGGCAGCAACTATTCGGATTGGGTCGGGAACCTGTGGATCATCCTCATAGCAGCCAAGAAACAATATGTCCTAGAAGCACCGCTAGGTGAAGCACCCATCCCAGAGAACCAAGACATTATGAATGCTTGGCAGTCTCGTGCTGATGATTACTCCCTCGTTCAGTGCGGCATGCTTTACAGCTTAGAACCGGGGCTCCAAAAGCGTTTTGAGCAACACGGAGCATATGAGATGTTCGAGGAGCTGAAAATGGTTTCCCAAGCTCATGCCCGGGTCGAGAGATATGAAGTCTCCGACAAGTTCTATAGTTGTAAGATGGAGGAAAACAGTTACATCGGTGAGCACATACTCAAAATGTGCAGGTTGCACAACCGCTTTGTCAAAGCTGGACATTAACCTCCCGGACGAGGCGGTCATTGACAGAATCCTTGATCGCTCCCACCAAGCTACAAGAGCTTTGTGATGAACTACAATATGCAGGGGATGGTGAAGACCATTCTGAAGTATTCTCAATCTGAAGTCAGCAGAGGTTGAAATCAAGAAAGAACATCAAGTGTTGATGGTCAATAAAACCACTAAGTTCAAAAGGGCAAGGGTAAGAAGAACTTCAAGAAGGACGGCAAAGATGTTGCCGCGCCCGTAAACAAGTTGCCGGGAAGAAGTCAAAGAATGGACCCAAGCACGAGACAGAGTGCTTTTATTGCAAGGGAAGGGTCCTTTGGAAGCGGAACTGCCCCAAATACTTAGCGGACAAGAAGGCCGGCAACACTAAAGGTATATTTGATATACATGTAATTGATGTGTACCTTACCGATTACTCGTAGTAACTCCTGGGTATTTGATACGGTGTCGTTGCTCATATTTGTAACTCACAGCGGGAGCTGCGGAATAAGCGGAGGCTGGCGAAGGGCGAGGTGACGATCTTGGCGTCGGGAATGGTTCCAAGGTCGATGTGATCGCCGTCGGCACGCTACCTCTACATTTACCTACGGGATTAGTTTTAAACCTCAATAATTGTTATTTAGTGCCAAGTTTAAGCATGAACATTGTATCAGGATCTCGCTTAATGCGAGATGGCTACTCATTTAAATCCGAGAATAATGGTTGTTCTATTTATTTGAGAGATATGTTTTATGGTCATGCTCCGATGGTTAATGGTTTATTTGAAAGTACGTTATATCGACTAGAGGGGGGGTGAATAGGCAATTTTTATGAATTCTTCACTGAGGAATTTGCCGGTGAGAAAATTCCTTAGCGAAGAACTACTTGCAGCGGAATAAGTACTCAGAATTAAGCATAAGAGAATGCGGGCATGGTCATCATGATGAAATGAGGACAATCAAAGAGTACAGAAAGCGTAAACACAGGATAGCACAAGATGAAGACAAACAGACTGAAGAAATTGAACTGAGGAAATTGAGAAAGTCTTCAGTCAAAGTCTTCAAACACAGATATGAACGAACACTCAACACGATAATGAGGAAATTAAAGGGTTGAGGAAATAGAACCATAAGGTTGGTGAAGACAATGATTTGGTAGACCAGTTCCAACTGCTGCCTCGGTTATGCGTCTGGTTGGGGCGGCTGAGTATTTAAACTCGAGGACACACAGTCCGGACACCCGATCGCTGAGCACGCAGCTCGGGACACCAAGTCCTCACCGTATTCTCCTTGAACTAAGGTCACACAGACCTCGTCCAATCACTCGTGGTAAGTCTTCAGGCGACTTCCAAACCTTCACAGACTTGGTCACTCGGCGATCCACAATTCCTCTTGGATGCTCTATACCATGACGCCTAACCGTTTGGAAGAAGCACAGTCTTCAAAGGTAACAAGCATCGGATCCACGCAAGATCAATCTCTTCAGTGATGCTCAATCACTTTGGGTTTGTAGGGGTTTGGTGTTTGGGTTTTTCCTCACTCGATGATTTTCGCTCAAAGTCCTCGGAGGATGGGTTGCTCTCAAATGACAAGTGTCAAGTTTCTCTTGGAGCAGCCAACCAGCTAGTGGTTGTAGGGGGCGGCTATTTATAGCTAGGGAGCAGCCCGACATGATAAGACATAAATGCCCTTCAATGATATGACCGTTAGGTGGATAAGATATTTTGGGACAGCTGGCGCGTAACACAGCAACGGTCGGAATTTTGAATTTCAAATTCCTCAGGGCTATCATGTTCCTCGCTGTCTAGGCAATCCACACTGGCGAATTCCTAACTCCTCAGTCAGAACAAATTCCTCGTGACGGAAGAACTTCTTCTCATCCTTGAAGAAATTGACTGAACTGTATGAGATTTCCAAAGGCTTCACTCGAAGGGATTGGTAGGTGTAGGATTTTGAGTTGAGCATCACATGGAAATTTTTCCTTAGTATTTCCTCGACCCCCTTTAACAGTACGGTGTTTCCTATGAATCAAGAAAGAGAAAATGAAACTACGAAAACAAAGTCTTCACGCTTCATGTTCCTCAAGTGAATACCAAGTCTTCAAGGTCACACCAATTTCTTCACTTTCAAAGTCTTCAGAAAGTCTTCAAAATATCAAAGTCTTGATCGAAGAACTTCATTTTTAGAATTCGACTTTCTCTGTAAATATCAAACTCCTCATAGACTTATAGACCTGTGTACACTCACAAACACATTAGTCCCTTAACCTATAAGTCTTCAATACACCAAAATCACTAAGGGGCACTAGATGCACTTACAATCTCCCCCTTTTGGTGATTGATGACAATATAGGTTAAGTTTTCAACGGGGATAAACATATGAAGTGTAAATACTGATATTGAGGAATTTGATTGCAAGATATAGAAGAACTCCCCCTGAAGATGTGCATAGTGAGGAATTTGCTTTTGAGGCAATGCACATTTGAAGAGTTGAATCATGGAGATCTCCCCCTATATCTTGTAATTCATACACGCATTTGACATATAATATGAAGAATTTGAAATGCATGATGAAATATGGTGCTTGATGAAATTCAGCATGCGTGCAATAACATTAATGAGGAACAGGCATGCAAAATAATGCATCAAAATAACGTATCAGAGCTCAAGAGAATCAGAGCTCAATGCATCAAAAGTATCAGAGCATAGTGCCAGAGCACAGTGCATCAAAAGTATCAAAGCACCATCGGGTTTAAGATTACAACTCGATCAATAAAAGTTTCGGAAGACGCGAGTTGTAACTTAACAAAATAAATTGCCCATATAATAGACCCGCTTGAAGACTAACTCAAATTTCTCCCCTTTGTCATCGAATGACCAAAAGGATCGGCGAGGACTAACGCCCTAAAGAATTTCAAGTTGAAGAAGGAGCGCCAGCGTTGTTGTGGTCGGTTGTCGTAGTAGGGCCTGCCGCGGTGTTGTCCAAGTCTTCATTTTCATCAGTGTCTCGTGATGAAGAATAGGAGCTGGCCACCAAGGAAGTAACTTTGACCTTCTTGTAGTTCTTCGGAGGAGGTGCAGACCAGTCAAATTCTTCCTTGAGACCCATTGTCGTCAGTTCTTCCGTGATGTAGACATTTGAAAGAACAGCCCAGGTGCGTTTGAAGGTTTCATGGAGGTAGTAGTGGTTTTTCTTCACTGCATTGTGTGTTGAGGTCATGTTGTGAAGAATTGACCAAAGCGACGCTTGACCCATTTATGATTGTGATCAACCTTTGATGAAGGCGAGGAGTAACTCACGATCAGTCATCACCACAGGTCTTTGTGGCTTGAGGACTTTGCTTGGCTGAGGTATTTGCGGTAGAGTCATGTGTGGCAGAGTCATCATTGGTGGAGTAGGATGCAGCTTTGCGAAACTGTCCATCAAATGGACGAGTGCCTTCATCGATCACAGCAGTAGCCTTGCCCTTGTCATCAGCTGAGGTAAATGTCCGTTTGAGGACTTCAATCGGGGGCAAGTAGCTGTAGTGGTTCAGAGTATCAGCCTTGTAATTGAGTGAAGACCTAGTCCTGATGAATCTCATTATCCAAGGCGCATAAGGCGTCGGCTCAAATGGTGACATAGCAATGTTTGCCAGAGTCCTCATGAAGAAATCGTGGAAGTTGACGGGAACGCCATGAATGATATTGAAAAGCATATTCTTCATGATGCCAACGACTTCTTCATCATTTGAGTCGCGGCCTTTGATAGGACTCATTGTCTTCGTCAGAATCCGATAGACAGTCCGAGGCACACACAATAATTCCTTGACGAGGAATTTGGTTCTTGGGGCCTACCCTGGCTTCAAAGGCTTCATCGGCACTTGCATATAGTGATTTGAGAGTTCTGGTTCGTTGTAGATACAACGAGCACCATCAAGTGGAGGACTGAGTGGTAGGGCACGAAGCAATTCAGTTGCTGGTACCTTGTAGTGAGTATTTTCAGACATCGAGTCTAACACCCATGAGTTCACGTCTTCAGCGTATCCGGTGATGTGCAGCGTTGCATAGAATTGAAGAATGAGTTCTTCATTCCAATCACAGATGTCAGTGCAGAAATTCAGAAGTCCTGCGTCGTGAAGAACACTGAGGACTGGCTCAAAGCCTGGCAGAGACTCCATGTCCACATGAGGAATATGTGCATGATCGAAGACTTTGTCTTTGTTGAAGAGCACCGAGGAATAGAAATTGGCTTGGCTCGCAGTCCAGAAACGCCTCTTCCTTATGCGAGCAGAATCATATGGATTGTAATTAGTGAAGAATACATGCTCGCTGAAGAAATCTTCAGCCTTGAACTTTTGCTTTGTTGAGAAGGGATTCTTTGGCTTTGGTAGTGGACTGTCAGTGAGTTGCATCACAACCTCTGGAATCGCAATCTCAGGTTCTTCAGGCTAAGGAATTTCTTGTTCCTCTCTGAGTGCGATCGAGGATCAGCGCAGCAGAGTTCATCGGCGCTAGTGGCTGGAATTTCTTCATGGACAGATGAAGTGGGATGAGTTTCTTCAGAGCCCATTTGAACTGTTGGAGCAGGGGACTGAGGTATCTGTTGGATTGGGGTGAAGAGTGGAGAATTTGGATGCTGACTTTCCCAAAAGTCATCGTTCATCACTGGCGTTGTGCTTCCAATATCCACATCTTCTTCAATTTCCTCAACACCGGCCTCTTCAGCTGTGAACTGAGGCATAGGCGAGGAAATGATTGGGGTTGAAGGGATTGCTTCCACTTCAATTTCTTCATCAATCTGCTCTGACGAAGCAGCAGACTGATTTTCTTCATCAGATCCGCTTGGGATCACATAATCTTCATCAAAAGGAACAAGGTCCTTTGATGGAATTGAGGAAATTGGAACAGCATCAATAGGATTTTCAAAGGAGCTGGTCATTGGCTTCATTTTCTTCGCAGCCGAAGAATTTGACGCAGCAGATGCTTTCCGTTTCTTCACTTTGCAGCTCGTTCGCAGCCTTGGTCTTCTTCACATCGAGCGGATGGAAGAATTGGAGTTGGTGTTGGCGCGGGAGGAGTGAGGAATCTGGTTGATTTTCCTCGGCGCAATCGATCTGATTGCCTGTCTTGTTCGGTTTCTTGAGCGCACCACTAGTGGATGCCACGGCAATTTCTTGGTGGTGGAATGGGATCATCAGCCACAGGCTGGCGTTTTCTTCAGCAGCCTGAACTTCATCAGCGGTCTGGCATGTTCTTGATCTGCTGGTGAGGCTCCATCCTGAGGAATTTCATGTTGCGTTGGGGCAGCAACATTGGTGAATTTCTTCGTCAGATTGACGAATCTGACTTTGGCTCCTTGCCAATCAGCATAATAAGCATCAAAGTCTTTGCTGAGAGCTTGGATTTCAGTCTGGACCTTGAGAAGTTCCTCAGGTGTCATTCTGACAACGTTTTTCTTCAGGAACTTCTCCTTTCTGTATTGAGCTTTCTTGATCTCTCTTGCCTTTTCAAACTTCCATTTCTCTTGATGATGAAATGGGTCACATGTGACTTTGTCCGGGTCGAGATGAAAATCAGGCATAGGGGTGTTTGGATCCTGTGTGCGAGATCAATGTAATCGAGGATTTTCCTCGGATCCACAGCGATGGATGAGAGATGTGCCTTTGGCTCTAGCGGCCCTTTCTTGGCGGTCTCGATGATTTCCGCAAGTTCATCATCATCAGCCTCATCATCTTGGTGGCACTTGGGCGACCTGTTTCTTCTTAGGACTTGGCGAGGACCTCGTCCAGTGTGGCCTTAGTCTTGCAGAGTCGGGCAGATGAAGACTTTGGTGCAGGTGAGGAACTTCTGAAACACGGATGCAATGGAGAAGCCTGCAGTCCTTTGTACGTGGCGGATGCAGTCTTGAGGACTTTGTCGGAACTCTTGAGGACTTGGGAGGAGCTGCTGAGGACTTTGAAGGAGCTGAGGATTTTGGAGGAGCAGGAGCAGCATGAGGAATTGGCCGTGAGGGCACGGTGAGAACTTGGCCGTGAGGGGCCTTTGTTGGAGAAGCACTTGGCTTGTGTGCGGGCTTCTTTGCCATAGATTTTCTTGGCTTGACAGAGGCCTCGATGGCAGCAGCATAGCAAAGTCCTCATTGAATTTCCTCTTTGCCTCGTTGGCTTGTCTTGCCAATTTGGCTTGGCGCTTGGCCCATTATTAGGAAAGTCCTCACCACGCTTGATCTTTGGTGGGGTCGACTTCTTGACCAGGTGCCAATGGAGCTCTTGGGCATGGAGGATTGAGTGCGAATTTCTTCATGTACTTTGGAGTTACATATCTGTACTCCCTCCATTCCCTTGCCCATCTCCGTTCAATCCTTTGAATGCGCACCTTGCGCTGATTTTTGTTTTCCTTGCCGAACTTGGCTTCATCAGGTGTGCAATAATCAGCATATATTTCCTTAGGGATTTCAAACGCGGTCATGACCTCAGGCCTCTTTCCTCCTTTCTGTGGCTTCTTTCCTTCTGCCATATTCTTCAGCTGAGGAATTTGAACAATCGAATCCTCTGAAGAAGTATGCAACTTTTCTTTGAGGAACGCTGCAAATGAGTTAAGTTGATGAGAACCTAGTGATTCAGCAGCGGACATGAGTACCTGTGAACAGAGTATAGTTGCGAGGAATTTGGAGAGGTCATATGCGTTCTCGGAAGGTTTTTCAAAAAGAACTAGTTTGAGGAATTTGACCAGATGAGCCTTGAAGAATTTCACTAAGCGATCGTTGTCTTAGGTTCCAGAGTTGTACAGATCAAGGATCCACACAATTGAGGAATCTTGAAGAAAATCATTGCTTAGAGAAATGAAACAAGAGCATATTTTGATGGAGGTGTTCATATGTGTGAAGATTTGAAGAATAAACACCTTTGAAGATTTTCAGGAAGGTTTGAGAATCAAAGCGAGTAATAAAAGTAACTTTTAATTACCCGAAGTGAAGAACACGACGAACTAAGAAGAACAGTTGGGAAGTTAAATGGTTCAGATCTTCACGCCCTAACTTCGGCGGAGGAAGACAGCTACTGGCGGCGGAGTGAAGATTTCTGCGGTCGGTGCGAATCGTCGGCGACGAGGTCGAAGCAGTGAAGTTCTTCCTCACCGCTGACGATGGAGTTCTTGGCGGTGCTAGGGTTTGAGGAGCTCGGCGGGAGAGAGATCGGCGGAGTAAAAGAAGTGAGGATGGGGAGAGGGTATTTATAGAGGCGGTGAAAAACTGTTCGCCCGAAGATTTAGGACGAACATGCCCCTGACCATTCTCCTTCTCACGACATGTGTCACCCACGTACTGTGTAGTGGAGATCGTGTACGATCGTGGGTGAATAAAATAATGCATCATGGGATGCGGAACGGTTTGAGCGGCAAAACCGAAAGTTTGGATAAGATCAGTTTTAAAGTTCCGTTCGCAATTTTTTCAGCTGACAAGGACTCAGTGAAGATTTTGAACGAGTTTCAAATAGAACGCACATGAAGAATTTGTGAATAGATTGGGTTGAGTATAGCATAGAGGGGGAAGGGTCCGATCACATTCACTTAGCAGAAAAAGCGACTTGAAGGATTAGCCATAAGTGAATGTTGTAGAGGACATAAACCCAAATATATATATATAGCCAATGAAGAAAAACGACGGAAACAGTGAAGATTTTGCAAAGTTGAAGAATTTGACAAACTGAAGAATTTCGAAACTGAGGAAAAACTCAAATTGAAGACTTTCAACTTTGGTGGTGGCGTGACCCACCGTATAAGAATGATGATTTCAGACACCGCGTACAATTGTCGTAGGGTTCTGAGAATCAAATTATTCATTAATTTCTTCACACTTAGAGTGTTATTCTTCATGGATTGAAGAAAAACGTTTCTTCATGTGTTGCACATCTAAGTCATCAATTTTGCATAAGTGTCAGGATGTGTGTCCTTTTCAAAGAACATTCGAAGATTTTAAGATATTTAGCTCACACCGCAACTTGCTAAATCTCTTCTCATCCAAGGGCTTAGTGAAGATATCGGCTAGCTGTTCTTCAGTCTTCACATGCTCGATGGAGATGTAAGCCCTTCAACACATGATCACGAAGAAAATGATGGCGAATTTGAATGTGCTTTGTCTTGAGTGCTGAACTGGGTTGTGAGCAATCTTGATGGCACTCTCATTGTCACGATGAGAGGCACATTCTTCATGTTGATGTCGTAGTCCTTGAGAGTTTGCTTCATCCATAGCAATTGAGCACAACAAGAGCCAGCAGCAATGTATTCAGCTTCGCATGATGAGCGGTGATACACAGTTACTGTTTCTTGAGGACCAACAGACCAAACATCGTCGAGAAATGACAAGTACCAGATGTTGACTTGCGGTCCACACGATCACCAGCATAGTCGAGTCAGAATATCAATGAGATCAAAAGTAGAGCCCTTGGGGTACCATAATCCTAGTGTTGGTGTGTGAGCTAGATATCGAAGAATATGCTTCACAGCCTTATGGTGTGATTCCTTGGTGTAGCTTGAAATCGGGCACACATGCAAACACTAAGCATTATATCTGGCCTAGATGCACATAAGTACAATAGAGAACCAATCATGGGCGGTATACCTTGTGATCAAGTCAATACCATTTTCATCGATTGCATAGATGGCCATTTGTGGGCATAGGAATTTTGACGCCTTCGCAATCTTGCATGCCGAATTTCTTCAGGACATCTTTGAGGTATTTCTCCTGAGATATGAATATGCCATTGTGTTGTTGACGAATTCGAAGACCTAAGAAGAATTTCAACTCTCCTGTCGGTGTCAAAACCGGCGGATCTCGGGTAGGGGGTCCCGAACTGTGCGTCTAAGGCGGATGGTAATAGGAGACAGGGGACACGATGTTTAGCCAGGTTCGGGCCCTCTCTATGGAGGTAATACCCTACTTCCTGCTTTATTGATCTTGATGATATGAGTATTACAAGAGTTGATCTACCACGAGGTCGTAGAGGCTAAACCCTAGAAGCTAGCCTATGGTATGATTGTTGTATATTATATATCTCTATCGACTAGCCTAGCCTCGGTTTATATAATGCACCAGAGGCCTAGGATAACAAGAGTCCTAGCCGAATACGCCGGTGGGGGAGGAGTCCTTGTCTTGATCGCCAAGTCTTGTGGAATCTTCCTTGTATGCGGCAACTGTCCGGACTGGCCCATGAGTATACGGCCATGGGGATCCTCGGCCCAATCCAACTGATCGGGAGACGACGTGGTGAGTACCCCCTAGTCCAGGACACCGTCAGTAAGCATATGAATAAGCAGAGAAATTCTTCGAGGACTTATGAACATATTGGTTTGAAGAATAATGCACATATTCATAGCCCTTAGCTCTACCCTGCGAAACAGAGTTGTTAGCACGATGATAATCATATGAGGACTTTGATCCTTTTGAGGAATTTGATCCACGTGAGGAATTTGGTCCATATGAGGACTTGGATCCATATGAAGAATTTGGTACATATGAAGAGTTTGATCTGGGGTTCCTTTTCTTCACAGGTGGTGTCATGAGGACATTCACCTGAAGACTTTCAAGGCACTTCTTGGGAACCCAGATTTTCTTCATAGGGAACCGTTCTGCGATTAGTGCCAACATATCTAGCAAATACTTCACCATTCTGATTTTTGAACAGTTTATAGTTGGAGTCAAATGACTCATCAAAAGAATGAGGAGATTCGCATGTAAAGCCAGATAAGTTAGATGGGTCAACTGGAGGTCCCTTTGCAGCAACCCATGAGGTTTTGGGATACTGCTCAGGCTTCCAATATGTTCCATCAGCATTGAGTTTCCTCTCAAAGGCAATACCTGTTGGGGAACGTAGTAATTTCAAAAAATTTCCTACGATCACGCAAGACCATGGTGATGGCATAGCAACGAGAGGGAAGAGTGTCCGTCCACGTACCCTCGACCGAAAGCGGAGCGTTATAACAACGCTGTTGATGTAGTCGATGCGTCTTCACGACCCGACCGATCCAAGCACCGAGCGTCACGGCACCTCCGAGTTACGCACACGTTCAGCTCGATGGCGATCCCGGACTCGATCCAGCAAAGTGTCGGGATGAGTTCCGTCAACCTGACGGCGTGGTGGCGATGATGATGCTCCACCGGCGCGAGGGCTTCGCCTAAGCTCATGACGATATGACTTCTCCCGCGCAGGGCTTCACCTAAGCTCCGCGACGATATGACCGAGGTGGAATATGGTGGAAGGGGGCACCGCACACGGCTAAGGAAAGATCCGTAGATCAACTTGTGTGTCATGGGGTGCCCTCTGCCCCTGTATATAAAGGAGGGAAGGGGAGGGGCTGGCCGGCCACCTATGGCTGCGCCTGGGAGTCCTACTCCCACCGGGAGTAGGATTCCCCAATCCTAGTCCAACTAGGGTTTGACCAAGGGGAGAGGGAGAGAGGGGGCGCCACCCCCTTCTCCTAATCCTAATAGGACTAGGAAGGGGAAGGCTGCGCCAGCATATGGCCCCTTCTCTTTCCCTTAAGGCCCATCAAGGCCCATTGACTCCCGGGAGGTTCGGTAACCCCTGTACTCAGTAAAATTCCCAATTTCACCGGAGTGATTCGGAGTCAAACATGGGCTTCAATATATCAATCTTTATGTCTCGACCATTTGAGACTCCTCGTCATGTCCGTGATCTCATCCGGGACTCGAACAACCTTGGTACATCAATATCATATAAACTCATAATAAGCTCATCATCGAAGCGTTAAGCGTGCGGACCCTACGGGTTCGAGAACTATGTAGACATGACCGAGACACCTCTCTGGTCAATAACCAATAGCGGGACCTGGATGCCCATATTGGTTCCTACATATTCTCTGAAGATCTTTATCGGTCGAGACCGCATAACAACATCGTTGTTCCTTTGTCATCGGTATGTTACTTGCCCGAGATTGATCGTCGGTATCAATACCTAGTTCAATCTCGTTCTTGGCAAGTCTCTTTTCTCGTTCCGTAATACATCATCTCACAACTAACACATTTAGTTGCAATGCTTGCAAGGCTTATGTGATGTGCATTACGAGAGGGCCCAGAGATACCTCTCCGACAATCGGAGTGACAAATCCTAATCTCGAAATATGCCAACCCAACATGTACCTTGGAGACACCTGTAATGCACCTTTATAATCACCCGATTACGTTGTGACGTTTGGTAGCACCCAAAGTGTTCCTCGGGCAAGCAGGAGTTGCATAATCTCATAGTCATAGGAACATGTATAAGTCATGAAGAAAAGCACTAGCAACAAACTATACGATCAGGTGCTATGCTAATGGAATGGGTCATGTCAATCAGATCATTCAACTAATGATGTGATCCCATTAATCAAATAACAACTCCTTGTTCATGGTTAGGAAACATAACCATCTTTGATTAACGAGCTAGTCAAGTAGAGGCATACTAGTGACACTCTGTAGGTTTATGTATTCACACATGTATTATGTTTCCGGTTAATACAATTCTAGCATGAATAATAAACATTTATCATGATATAAGGAAATAAATAATAACATTTATTATTGCCTCTAGGGCATATTTCCTTCAATACCCTCTTTCCTAGGGTTTCTGTTGAGGATCTGCTTTTTGAGCACATCACAAAGAGTCTGATGCCCTTTGAGGCTTTTGTACATGCCTGTCATGTACAATTCCTTCAGCCCTGCATCGTCAGTGATACTAGCAATGTCCTCAGATGAGGAATTAGTGATAGCAGGAGCAGGTGAAGAATTTGTAACACTTGAAGCATTTGAACATTTAGGTGAAGAATTAGCAGATTCACGTTCAATGCACTTTAAGCATGGAGGAACAAATTCTTCCTGAGAAGCGCTGATTTGTTGAGCAAGTAATGAATCGTGCTCCTTCTGAAGATCTTCATAACTCACTCTTAGCTTCTCAAGATCTTGCTTTCTTTGAACAAATTCATAAGAAAGTTTCTCATGATCAGACAAGAAATGTTATGATGACCTTGAAGGCTGTCAAACCTAGACTGAAGTCTCTGAAGATTTTCAGTCAGGACTTTAGTGCGATCCATTTTTTCACCTAACATATCATCACTCTTATCTAGCATGTTTTGAACTTTTTCCAAGGCATGTTGGTGGCAATGCAAACAAGTTTGGTATAGCTAGGTTCAATATCATCATCAGATCCATCATCATCAGATTCACAGTCACTAAATTCAGATGAGGAACATTCGGTTACCTCGACACCCTTTGCCATGAGACATGATGCAGAAGATGATGATTCTGGTTCGAAAGTCATCGTTTTGAGAGATTCCTTGAAGTCCTCAAACCAAGGATCATGACGGGTTCGATGACCTTCATAGACGTCGGAGATTCGGTCCCAGATAAGCTTCACATTGCAAAGATGCATAATGCGCTTGAATTCATCTCTAGATAGGCAGGAACAGATGATATCCTTCGCCATGATGTCAAGTCGAGTGTACTTGCGAATATCATCTGCTCTCACCGTCTTGCACAGATCAGTAAGACCAATTTCAGTGACGGTCCACAACTCGTTGTCCATTTCCATGAGGCGCTTCCTCATCATGGCCTTCCACTTGGGATAATCGTGACCGTCAAAGATAGGGCATGTCACTTTCTTCATACATGCGGTCGACATAACTGAAACTCCAGGTGGTTAAACCAAAATCACACAGAACAAGGGAGTACCTTGCTCTGATACCAATTGAAAGTATGTTATATCGACTAGAGGGGGGTGAATAGGCGATTTTTATGAATTCTTCACTGAGGAATTTGCGGTGAGGAAATTCCTTAGCGAAGAACTACTTGCAGCGGAATAAGTACTCGAAGTAAGCATAAGAGAATGTGGGCATGGTCATCATGATGAAATGAGGACAATCAAAGAGTCTGAAAGCGTAAACACAGGATAGCACAAGATGAAGACAAAGCGGTGAAGAAATTGGGCGAGGAAATTGAGAAAGTCTTGATCAAAGTCTTCAAACACAGATATGAGCGAACACTCAACACAAGTAATAAGGAAATGAAAGGGTTGAGGAAATAGAACCAGATAAGGTTGGTGAAGACAATGATTTGGTAGACCAGTTCCAACTGCTACCTCGGTTATGCGTCTGGTTGGAGCGGCTGAGTATTTAAACTCGAGGACACACAGTCCGGACACCCGATCGCTGAGCACGCAGCTCGGGACACCAAGTCCTCACCGTATTCTCCTTGAACTAAGGTCACACAGACCTCGTCCAATCACTCGTGGTAAGTCTTGAGCGACTTCCAAACCTTCACAGACTTGGTCACTCGGCGATCCACAATTCCTCTTGGATGCTCTAGACCATGGCGCCTAACCGTCTGGAAGAAGCACAGTCTTCAAAGGTAACAAGCGTCGGATCCACTCGGGATCAATCTCTTGATGATGCTCAATCACTTTGGGTTTATAGGGGTTTGGTGTTTGGGTTTTCCTCACTCGATGATTTTCGCTCAAAGTCCTCGGAGGATGGGTTGCTCTCAAATGACAAGTGTCAAGTTTCTCTCGGAGCAGCCAACCAGCTAGTGGTTGTAGGGGCGGCTATTTATAGCCTAGGAGCAGCCCGACATGATAAGACATAAATGCCTTTAAATGATATGACCGTTAGGTGGATAAGATATTTTGGGACAGCTGGCGCGCAGCACAAAGAAGCGGTCAGAATTTTGAATTTCAAATTCCTCGGGGCTATCATGTTCCTCCTTTGTGTAGGCAATCCATCCTTGGCGAATTCCTAACTCCTAGTCGAACAAATTCCTCGTGACCGGAAGAACTTCGTCTCATCCTTTGAAGAAATTGACTGAACTATATGAGATTTCCAAAGGCTTCACTTGAAGGGATTGGTAGGTGTAGGATTTTGAGTTGAGCATCACATGGAAATTTTTCCTTAGTATTTCCTCGACCCCCTTTAACAGTACGGTGTTTACTATGACTCAAGAAAGAGAAAATGAAACTATGAAAACAAAAGTCTTCACGCTTCATGTTCCTCAAGTGAATACCAAGTCTTCAAGGTCACACCAATTTCTTCACTTTCAAAGTCTTCAGAAAGTCTTCAAAATATCAAAGTCTTCAGTCGAAGAACTTCATTTTTAGGGGTCGACTTTCTAAGTAAATATCAAACTCCTCATAGACTTATAGACCTGTGTACACTCACAAACACATTAGTCCCTTAACCTATAAGTCTTCAATACACCAAAATCACTAAGGGGCACTAGATGCACTTACATTATTCTTAATGAATCTCGAACGTAATATTACACATATTCATAGTGTGAATACCAAAAGATGTAAAGTTGATAACGATAGTCCCACATACTTGTGGCACTGCCGCCTTGGTCACATTGGTGTCAAGCACATGAAGAAGCTCCATTCTGATGGACTTTTAGAGTCTCTCGATTATGAATCATTTGACACATGCGAACCATGCCTTATGGGCAAAATGACCAAGACTCCGTTCTCCGGAACGATGGAGCGAGCAACCAACTTATTGGAAATCATACATACCGATTTGCGCGGTCCAATGAGCGTTGAGGCTCGCGGAGGATATCGTTATGTTCTCACTCTCACTGATGACTTGAGTAGATATGGGTATGTCTACTTGATGAAACACATGTCTGAGACCTTTGAAAGGTTCAAGGAATTTCAGAATGAGGTAGAGAATCAACGTGACCGAAAAATAAAGTTATTACGATCAGATCGTGGAGGAGAATATTTAGGTCACGAATTTGGTACACACTTAAGGAAATGTGGAATCGTTTCACAACTCACGCCGCCTGGAACACCTCAGCGTAACGGTGTGTCGAGCGTCATGTCGCACTCTATTGGATATGGTGCGATCTATGATGTCTCTTACCGATTTACCGCTATCATTTTGGGGATACGCTCTAGAGACAGCTACATTCACTTTAAATAGGGCACCATCTAAATCCGTTGAGACGACACCGTATGAATTATGGTTTGGGAAGAAACCTAAGCTATCGTTTCTAAAAGTTTGGGGATGCGATGCTTATGTCAAGAAGCTACAACCTGAAAAGCTCGAACCCAAGTCGGAAAAATGTGTCTTCATAGGATACCCTAAGGAAACCATTGGGTACACCTTCTACCTTAGATCCGAAGGCAAGATCTTTGTTGCCAAGAACGGATCCTTTCTGGAAAAAGAGTTTCTCTCGAAAGGAGTAAGTGGGAGGAAAGTAGAACTCGATGAAGTACTACCTCTTGAACCGGAAAGTAGTGCAGCTTAGGAAAATGTTTACGTGGTGCCTACACCATTGGAGAGGAAATTAATGATGATGATCAAGGTACTTGGATCAAGTTGCTCTGAACCGTGGGTCCACAAGGACACGTTCCACACCAGTGGTATGGCAACCCTGTCACGGAAATCATGTTGTTGGACAACGATGAACCTTGAACTATGAAGAAGCGATGGCGGGCCCAGATTCCAACAAATGGCTTGAAGCCATGCAATCCGAGATAGGATCCATGTATGAAAACAAAGCATGGACTTTGACAGACTTGCCCGATGATCGGCGTGCGATAGAAAACAAATGGATCTTTAAGAAGAAGGCGGACGCGGATGGTAATGTTACCATCTATAAAGCTCGACTTGTCGCTAAAGGTTATCGGCAAGTTCAAGGGATTGACAACGATGAGACTTTCTCTCCGTGGCGAAGCTGAAGTCCGTCGAATCATGTTAGCAATTACCGCATACTATGATTATGAGATATGGCAAATGGACGTCAAAGCGGCATTCCTTAACGGCTATCTTAAGGAAGAACTGTATATGATGCAGCGGAAGGTTTTGTCGACCCTAAGAATGCTAACAAGGTGTGCAAGCTCCAGCGATCCATTTATGGGCTGGTGCAAGCATCTCGGAGTTGGAACATTCGCTTTGATGAGATGATCAAAGCGTTTGGGCTTATCTTGAGACTTATGGAGAAGCCTGCGTTTACAAGAAAGTGAGTGGGAGCTCTGTAGCATTTCTCATATTATATGTAGATGACATACTTTTGATGGGAAATGATATAGAACTCTTGGGCAGCATTAAGGCCTACTTGAATAAAAGTTTTTCAATGAAGGACCTTGGAGAAGCTGCTTACATATTAGGCATCAAGATCTATAGGGATAGATCGAGACGCCTCATAGGTCTTTCACAAAGCACATACCTTGATAAGATTTTGAAGAAGTTCAAAATGGATCAGTCCAAGAAAGGGTTCTTGCCTATACTGCAAGGTGTGGGATTGAGCTCGGCTCAATGCCTGACCACGGCAAAAGATAAAGAAGAGATGAGTGTCATCCCCTATGCCTCAGCCATAGGATCTATTATGTATGCCATGCTGTGTACGGACCTGATGTAAACCTTGCCGTAAGTTTGGTAGGAAGGTACCAAAGTAATCCCGGCAAGGAACTTTGGACATCGGTCAAGAATATCCTGAAGTACACGAAAAGGACTAAGGACATGTTTCTCGTTTATGGAGGTGACGAAGAGCTCGTCGTAAAGGGTTACGTCGGCGCTAAGCTTCGACACAGATCTGGATGACTCTAAGTCACAAACCGGATCGTGTATATGTTGAATGGTGGAGCGAGAAGCTGGTGCAGCTGCAAGCGAGCGTCGTGGCGGGATCTACGTGTGAAGCGGAGTACATGGCAGCCTCGGAGGCAGCGCATGAAGCAATTTGGGTGAAGGAGTTCATCACCGACCTAGGAGTCATACCCAATGCGTCGGGGCCGATCAAACTCTACGTGACAACTTTGGAGCTATTGCACTTGCCAAGGAGCCCAGGTTTCACAAGAAGACCAGGCACATCAGCGTCGCTTCAACTCCATCCGTGAAAATGTTCAAGATGGAGACATAGAAATTTGCAAAGTGCATACGGATCTGAATGTCGCAGATCCGTTGACTAAACCTCTTCATGGGCAAAACATGATCAACACCAGAACTCTATGGGTGTTCGATTCATCACAATGTAACTAGATTATTGACTCTAGTGCAAGTGGGAGACTGTTGGAAATATGCCCTAGAGGCAATAATAAAAGGATTATTATTATATTTCCTTGTTCGTGATAATTGTCTTTTATTAATGCTATAATTGTATTATCCGGAAATCGTAATACACGTGTGAATACATAGACCACAATATGTCCCTAGTGAGCCTCTAGTTGACTAGCTCGTTAATCAATAGATAGTCATGGTTTCCTGACTATGGACATTGGATGTCATTGATAACACGATCACATCATTAGGAGAATGATGTGATGGACAAGACCCAATCCTAACCATAGCACAAGATCGTGTAGTTCGTTTTGCTAGAGCTTTTCCAATGTCAAGTATCTATTCCTTAGACCATGAGATCGTGTAACTCCCGGATACCGTAGGAGTGCTTTGGGTATACCAAACGTCACAACGTAACTGGGTGACTATAAAGGTGCACTACAGGTATCTCCGAAAGTGTCTGTTGGGTTGACACGGATCGAGACTGGGATTTGTCACTCCATATTACGGAGAGGTATCACTTGGGCCCTTTCGGTAGTGCATCATCATAATGAGCTCAGAGTGACCAAGTGTCAGTCACGGATCATGCATTCTGATGCGAGTAAAGTGACTTGCGTGCGAGATTGAGCGAGGTATTGGGATACCGACGATCGAATCTCGGGCAAGTAACATACCGTCTGACAAAGGGAATAGTATACGGGGTTGCTGAAGGAAATATGCCCTAGAGGCAATAATAAAGTTATTATTTATTTCCTCATATCATGATAAATGTTTATTATTCATGCTAGAATTGTATTAACCGGAAACATGATACATGTGTGAATACATAGACAAACATGTAGTCACTAGTATGCCTCTACTTGACTAGCTCACTAATCAAAGATGGTTATGTTTCCTAACCATAGACATGTGTTGTCATTTGATTAATGGGATCACATCATTAGGAGAATGATGTGATTGACATGACCCATTCCGTTAGCCTAGCACTTGATCGTTTAGTATATTGCTATTGCTTTCTTCATGACTTATACATGTTCCTGTAACTATGAGATTATGCAACTCCCGTTTACCGGAGGAACACTTTGGGTACTACCAAGCGTCTGGCGTAATGGGTGATTATAAAGGAGTACTACAGGTGTCTCTGAAGGTACATGTTGAGTTGGCGTATTTCAAGATTAGGTTTTGTCACTCCGATTGTCGGAGAGGTATCTCTGGGCCCTCTCGGTAATGCACATCACTATAAGCCTTGCAAGCAATGTGACCAATGAGTTGGTTACGAGATGATGCATTACGTAACGAGTAAAGAGACTTGCCGGTAACGAGATTGAAGTAGGTATTGGATACCGACGATCAAATCTCGGGCAAGTAACATACCGATGACAAAGGGAACAACGTATGTTGTTATGCGGTTTGACCGATAAAGATCTTCGTAGAATATGTAGGAACAAATATGGGCATCCAGGTTCCGCTATTGGTTATTGACCGAGAATAGTTCTAGGTCATGTCTACATAGTTCTCGAACCCGTAGGGTCCGCACGCTTAACGTTACGATGACAATTTTATTATGAGTTTATAAGTTTTGATGTACCGAAGTTTGTTCGGAGTCCCGGATGTGATCACGGACATGACGAGGAGTCTCGAAATGGTCGAGACATAAAGATTGATATATTGGACGACTATATTCGGACACCGGAAGTGTTCGGACGTTTTGGAGAAAACCAGAGTCTTGGGAGGTTACGGAACCCCCGGAGAGATAATGGGCCACATGGGCCTTGGTGGAAAAGAGAGAGGCGGCCAGGGTGGGCGCGTCCCCTCTCCCTCTGGTCGAATTGGACTAGGAGGCGGCGCCCCCTCTTCCTTCCCCCTCCCCTTCCTTCCCCTCCTAGTAGGAGTAGGAAGGGGAGTCCTACTCCTACTAGGAGGAGGATTCCTCCTCCTTAGTGCGCCCACAAGGGCGGCCGGCCTCCCCTCCCTCCTTTATATCTGAGGGCAGGGGGCACACCATGACACACAAGTTGATCTACGGATCGTTCCTTAGCCGCAGCGGTGCCCCCTCCACCATATTCCACCTCGGTCATATCGTCGCAGAGTTTAGGCGAAGCCCTGCGCCGGTAGAGCATCATCATCGTCACCACGCCGTCGTGCTGACGGAACTCATCACCGACGCTTTGCTGGATCGGAGCCCGGGGATCATCATCAAGCTGAACGTGTGCTGAACTCGTAGGTGCCGTACGTTCGGTGCTTGGATCGGTCGGATCGTGAAGATGTACGACTACATCAACCGCGTTGTGCTAATGCTTCCGCTTACGGTCTACGAGGGTACGTGGACAACACTCTCCCCTCTCGTTGCTATGCCATCACCATGATCTTGCGTGTGCGTAGGAAAATTTTGAAATTACTACGTTCCCCAACAGTGGCATCCGAGCCAGGTTTTATGCGTAGATGTCATATGCACGAGTAGAAAACAAGTGAGTTGTGGGCGATACAAGTCATACTGCTTACCAGCATGTCATACTTTGGTTTGACGGTATTGTGAGATGAAGCGGCCCGGACCGACATTACGCGTACGCTTACGCGAGACTGGTTTCACCGTTACGAGCACTCGTGCTTAAAGGTGGCTGGCGGGTGTCTGTCTCTCTCACTTTAGCTGAATCGAGTGTGGCTACGCCCGGTCCTTGCGAAGGTTAAAACAGCACTAACTTGACGAACTATCGTTGTGGTTTTGATGCATAGGTAAGAACGGTTCTTGCTAAGCCCGTAGCAGCCACGTAAAACTTGCAACAACAAAGTAGAGGACGTCTAACTTGTTTTTGCAGGGCATGTTGTGATATGATATGGTCAAGACGTGATGCTATATTTTATTGTATGAGATGATCATGTTTTGTAACGAAGTTATCGCAATGGCAGGAGCCATATGGTTGTCGCTTTATTGTATGAAATGCAAGCGCCTACTGTAATTGCTTTACTTTATCACTAAGCGGTAGCGATAGTCGTAGAAGCAATAGATGGCGTAAACGACAACGATGCTACGATGAAGATCAAGGTGTCGCGCTGGTGACGATGGTGATCACGACGGTGCTTCGGAGATGGAGATCACAAGCACAAGATGATGATGGCCATATCATATCACTTATATTGATTGCATGTGATGTTAATCCTTTATGCATCTTATCTTGCTTTGATTGACGGTAGCATTTTAAGATGATCTCTCACTAAAATTATCAAGAAGTGTGCTCCCTGAGTATGCACCGTTGCCAAAGTTCGTCGTGCCCAGACACCACGTGATGATCGGGTGTGATAAGCTCTACGTCCATCTACAACGGGTGCAAGCCAGTTTTGCACACGCAAAATACTCAGGTTAAACTTGACGAGGCTAGCATATGCAGATATGGCCTCGGAACACGGAGACCGAAAGGTCGAGCGTGAATCATATAGTAGATATGATCAACATAGTGATGTTCACCATGGAAAACTACTCCATCTCACGTGATGATCGGTTATGGTTTAGTTGATTTGGATCACGTGATCACTTAGATGACTAGAGAGATGTCTGTCTAAGTGGGAGTTCTTAAGTAATATGATTAATTGAACTTAAATTTATCATGAACTTAGTACCTAATAGTATTTTGCCTATCTATGTTTGTTGTAGATAGATGGCTCGTGCTGTTGTTCCGTTGAATTTTAATGCGTTCCTTGAGAAAGCAAGTTGAAAGATGATGGTAGCAATTACACGGACTGGGTCCGTAACTTGAGGATTATCCTCATTGCTGCACAGAAGAATTACGTCCTGGAAGCACCGCTGGGTGCCAGGCCTGCTGCTGATGCAACTGACGACGTTAAGAACGTCTGGCAGAGCAAAGCTGATGACTACTCGATAGTTCAGTGTGCCATGCTTTACGGCTTAGAACCGGGTCTTCAACGGCGTTTTGAACGTCATGGAGCATATGAGATGTTCCAGGAGTTGAAGTTAATATTTCAAGCAAATGCCCGGATTGAGAGATATGAAGTCTCCAATAAGTTCTATAGCTGCAAGATGGAGGAGAATAGTTCATCGGTGAACACATACTCAAAATGTGCGGGTATAATAATCACTTGATTCAACTGGGAGTTAATCTTCCGATGATAGTGTCATTGACAGAATTCTCCAATCACTGCCACCAAGCTACAAGAGCTTCGTGATGAACTATAATATGCAAGGGATGAACAAGACAATTCCCGAGCTCTTCGCAATGCTAAAAGCTGCGGAAGTAGAAATCAAGAAGGAGCATCAAGTGTTGATGGTTAACAAGACCACTAGTTTCAAGAAAAAGGGCAAAGGGAAGAAGAAGGGGAACTTCAAGAAGAACAGCAAGCAAGTTGCTGCTCAAGAGAAGAAACCCAAGTCTGGACCTAAGCCTGAAACTGAGTGCTTCTCTGCAAGCGATGGACTTCGAAGCGGAACTGCCCCAAGTATTTGGCGGATAAGAAGGATGGCAAGGTGAACAAAGGTATATGTGATATACATGTTATTGATGTGTACCTTACTAGAGCTCGCATGATAGCACTGGTATTTGATCTGGTTACATTGCTAACATTTGCAACTCGAAGCAGGGACTACGGAATAAGCGAGCACTGGCCAAGGATGAGGTGACGATGCGGCGTGGGAAGCGGTTCCAAAGTCGATGTGATCGCGGTCGGCACGCTACCTCTACATCTACCTTCGGGATTAGTTTTAGACCTAAATAATTGTTATTTGGTGCCAGCATTGAGCATGAACATTATATCTGGATCTTGTTTGATGCGAGACGGTTATTCATTTAAATCAGAGAATAATGGTTGTTCTATTTATATGAGTAATATCTTTTATGGTCATGCACCCTTGAAGAGTGGTCTATTTTTGTTGAATCTCGATAGTAGTGATACACATATTCATAATGTCGAAGCCAAAAGATGCAGAGTTAATAATGATAGTGCAACTTATTTGTGGCACTGCCGGTTAGGTCATATCGGTGTAAAGCGCATGAAGAAACTCCATACTGATGGAATTTTGGAATCACTTGATTATGAATCACTTGGTACTTGCGAACCGTGCCTCATGGGCAAGATGACTAAAACACCGTTCTCCGGTACTATGGAGAGAGCAACAGATTTGTTGGAAATCATACATACAGATGTATGCGGTCCGATGAATGTTGAAGCTCGTGGCGGATATCGTTATTTTCTCACCTTCACAGATGATTTAAGCAGATATGGGTATATCTACTTAATGAAACACAAGTCTGAAACATTTGAAAAGTTCAAAGAATTTCAGAGTGAAGTGGAAAATCATCGTAACAAGAAAATAAAATTCCTATGATCTAATCGTGGAGGAGAATATTTGAGTTACGAGTTTGGTTTACATTTGAAACAATGCGGAATAGTTTCGCAGCTCACGCCACCCGGAACACCACAACGAAATGGTGTGTCCGAACGTCATAATCGTACTTTACTAGATATGCTGCGATCTATGATGTCTCTTACTGATTTACCGCTATCGTTCTGGGGTTGTGCTTTAGAGACGGCCGCATTCACGTTAAATAGGGCACCATCAAAATCCGTTGAGACGACACCTTATGAACTGTGGTTTGGCAAGAAACCAAAGTTGTCGTTTCTTAAAGTTTGGGGCTGCGATGCTTATGTGAAGAAACTTCAACCAGATAAGCTCGAACCTAAATCGGAGAAATGTGTCTTCATAGGATACCCAAAAGAAACAGTCGGGTATACCTTTTATCACAGATCCGAAGGCAAGACATTCGTTGCTAAGAATGGATCCTTTCTAGAGAAGGAGTTTCTCTCGAAAGAAGTGAGTGGGAGGAAAGTAGAACTTGATGAGGTAACTGTACCTGCTCCCTTATTGGAAAGTAGTTCATCACATGAATCGGTTCCTGTGACACCTACACCAATTAGTGAGGAAGCTAATGATATTGATCATGAAACTTTAGATCGAGTTTCTATTGAACTTCGAAGGTCTACCAGAGTAAGATCCGCACCAGAATGGTACGGTAATCCTATTCTGGAAGTCATGTTACTTGACCATGACGAACCTACGAACTATGAGGAAGCGATGATGAGCCCAGATTCCGCAAAATGGCTAGAGGCCATGAAATCTGAGATGGGATCCATGTATGAGAACAAAGTATGGACTTTGGTTGACTTGCCCGATGATCGGCAGGCCATTGAGAACAAATGGATCTTTAAGAAGAAGACTGACATTGATGGTAATGTAACTGTATATAAAGCTCAACTTGTTGCAAAAGGTTTTCGACAAGTTCAAGGGGTTGACTACGATGAGACTTTCTCACCCGTAGCGATGCTTAAGTCTGTCCGAATCATGTTAGCCATTGCTGCATTTCATGATTATGAAATCTGGCAAATGGATGTAAAAACTGCATTCTTGAATGGATTTCTGGAAGAAGAGTTGTATATGATGCAGCCAGAAGAGTTGTATAATCCAAATGGTTTTATACAGACTTTTGGAGAAGCCTGTATTTACAAGAAAGTGAGTGAGAGCTCTGTAGCATTTCTGATATTATATGTAGATGACATATTATTAATTGGAAATGATATAGAATTTCTGAATAGCATAAAGGGATACTTGAATAAAAGTTTTTCAATGAAAGATCTAGGTGAAGCTGCTTACATATTGGGCATCAAGATCTATAGAGATAGATCAAGACGCTTAATAGGACTTTCACAAAACACATACCTTGATAAAATTTTGAAAAAGTTCAAAATGGATCAGGCAAAGAAAGGGTTCTTGCCCGTGCTTCAAGGTGTGAAGTTGAGTCAAACTCAATGCCCGACCACAGCAGAAGATAGAGAGAAAATGAAAGATGTTCCCTATGCTTCAGCCATAGGCTCTATCATGTATGCAATGCTGTGTACCAGACCTGACGTATGCTTAGCAATAAGTTTGGCAGGGAGGTACCAAAGTAATCCAGGAGTGGATCACTGGACAGCGGTCAAGAACATCCTGAAATACCTGAAAAGGACTAAGGATATGTTTCTCGTATATGGAGCTGACAAAGAGCTAGTCGTAAATGGTTACGTCGATGCAAGCTTTGACATTGATCCGGACGATTCTAAATCGCAAACCGGATACGTGTTTTTATTAAACGGTGGAGCTGTAAGTTGGTGCAGTTCTAAACAAAGCGTCGTGGCGGGATCTACATGTGAAGCTGAGTACATAGCTGCTTCGGAAGCAGCAAATGAAGGAGTCTGGATGAAGGAGTTCATTACCGATCTAGGTGTCATACCTACTGCATCGGGACCAATGAAGATCTTCTGTGACAATACTGGTGCAATTGCTTCGGCAAAGGAATCCAGATTTCACAAGAGGACCAAGCACATCAAGAGACGCTTCAATTCCATCCGGGACCAAGTCCAAGTGGGAGACATAGAAATTTGCAAGATACATACGGATCTGAATGTTGCAGACCCATTGACTAAGCCTCTCTCACGAGCAAAACATGATCAGCACCAAGACTCCATGGGTGTTAGAATCATTACTATGTAATCTAGATTATTGACTCTAGTGCAAGTGGGAGACTGAAGGAAATATGCCCTAGAGGCAATAATAAAGTTATTATTTATTTCCTCATATCATGATAAATGTTTATTATTCATGCTAGAATTGTATTAACCGGAAACATGATACATGTGTGAATACATAAACAAACATGTAGTCACTAGTATGCCTCTACTTGACTAGCTCACTAATCAAAGATGGTTATGTTTCCTAACCATAGACATGTGTTGTCATTTGATTAATGGGATCACATCATTAGGAGAATGATGTGATTGACATGACCCATTCCGTTAGCCTAGCACTTGATGGTTTAGTATATTGCTATTGCTTTCTTCATGACTTATACATGTTCCTGTAACTATGAGATTATGCAACTCCCGTTTACCGGAGGAACACTTTGGTACTACCAAAGCGTCTGGCGTAATCTGGGTGATTATAAAGGAGTACTATAGGTGTCTCCGAAGGTACATGTTGAGTTGGCGTATTTCAAGATTAGGTTTTGTCACTCCGATTGTCGGAGAGGTATATCTGGGCCCTCTCGGTAATGCACATCACTATAAGCCTTGCAAGCAATGTGACCAATGAGTTGGTTACGAGATGATGCATTACGTAACGAGTAAAGAGACTTGCCGGTAACGAGATTAAACTAGGTATTGGATACTGACGACCAAATCTCGGGCAAGTAACATACTGATGACAAAGGGAACAACGTATGTTGTTATGCGGTTTGACCGATAAAGATCTTCGTAGAATATGTAGGAACCAATATGGGCATCCAGGTTCCGCTATTGGTTATTGACCGAGAATAGTTCTAGGTCATGTCTACATAGTTCTCGAACCCGTAGGGTCCGCACGCTTAACGTTACGATGACAGTTTTATTATGAGTTTATAAGTTTTGATGTACCGAAGTTTGTTCGGAGTACCGGATGTAATCACGGACATGACGAGGAGTCTCGAAATGGTCGAGACATAAAGATTGATATATTGGACGACTATATTCGGACACTGGAAGTGTTCCGGACGTTTTGAGAGAAAACAGAGAGTCTTGGGAGGTTACGGAACCCCGGAGAGATAATGGGCCACATGGGCCTTGGTGGAAAGAGAGAGGCGGCAGGGGGGTGGGCGCCCCTCTCTCTCTGGTCGAATTGGACTAGGAGGCGGCGCCCCCCCTCTTTCCTTTCCCCTCTCCCCTTCCTTCCCCCTCCTAGTAGGAGTAGGAAAGGGGGAGTCCTACTCCTACTAGGAGGAGGACTCCTCCTTGGCGCGCCCACAAGGGCCGGCCGGCCTCCCCCCTCCCTCCTTTATATACAGGGGCAGGGGGGCACCCCATGACACACAAGTTGATCTACGGATTGTTCCTTAGCCGTGTGCGGTGCCCCCCCTCCACCATATTCCACCTCGGTCATATCATCGCAGAGTTTAGGCGAAGCCCTACGCCAGTAGAGCATCATCATCGTCACCACGCCGTCGTGCTGACGTAACTCATCCCCGACGCTTTGCTGGATCGGAGCCCGGGGATCGTCATCGAGCTGAACGTGTGCTGAACTCGGAGGTGCCGTACGTTCGGTGCTTGGATCGGTCGGATCGTGAAGACGTCGACTACATCAACGCGTTGTGCTAACGCTTCCGCTTACGGTCTACGAGGGTACGTGGACAACACTCTCCCCTCTCGTTGCTATGCCATCACCATGATCTTGCGTGTGCGTAGGAAAATTTTGAAATTACTACGTTCCCCAACAGTTGCTTGTATCCTCGACATCGTGGTTCATCCGATGAGATCATCGAGGAGTATGTGGGAGCCAACATGGGTATCCAGATTCCGCTGTTGGTTATTGACCGGAGAGTCGTCTCGGTCATGTCTGCATGTCTCCCGAACCCGTAGGGTCTACACACTTAAGGTTTGGTGACGCTAGGGTTATTAGGAAGACTTGTATGTGATTACCGAATGTTGTTCGGAGTCCCGGATGAGATCCCGGACGTCACGAGGAGTTCCGGAATGGTCCGTAGGTGAAGATTTATATATGGGAAGTTGTCATACGGTCACCGGAAAGTTTCGGGGGCATATCGGTATTGTACCGGGGCCACCGGAAGGGTTCCGGGGGTCCACCGGGAGGGGCCACCCCTCTCGGAGGGCCTTATGGGCCGCAAGGGGCAGGGAACCAGCCCCTGGAGGGTTGGGCGCCCCCCCCCCCTTGGGCCCATGCGCCTAGGGTTGGGGGGGTAACCTTAGTGGGGGCGCCCCCTTTGCTTGGGGGGCAAGCCCCCCTCCCTGGCCGCCGCCCCCCTCTAGATCTCATCTAGAGGGGCCGCCCTGCCCTTCCCCTATAAATAGAGGGGTGAGGGAGGCTGCAACACACATCCAAGGCGCAGCCCTCCCTCCCAACACCTCTCCTCCTCCGTTGAGTGCTTGGCGAAGCCTTGCCTGATCTTGCTTCTCCACCATCATCACGCCGTTGTGCTGCTGCTGGAGCCTTCTTCCTCAACCTCTCCTTCCCCCTTGCTGGATCAAGAAGGAGGAGGCGTCGTCCGTTCCGTGCGTGTGTTGAGCAGCGGAGGTGCTGTCCGTTCGGCACTTGGTCATCGGTGATTTGAATCACGGCGATGCGTCTCCATCATCACCGTTCCTTGAGCGCTTCGCACGCGATCTACAAGTGGTATGTAGATGCAATCTCTCTCCCATGACTCGTTGCTTAGATGAACTCATAGATGGATCTTGGTGAAACCGTAGGAAAATTTTTAATTTTCTGCAACGTTCCCCAACAATATCTTGTTATCATTGGTGCTAACCTTTCAGAGCATGAGGAAAAGAAATTATTGAAAACTCCGAAGAAGCACTGTGCCGCTATTGGATATACTCTGGATGATCTTAAGGGCATTAGTCCCACTCTATGTCAGCATAAAATTAATATGGAGCCTGATGCTAAACCAGTTGTTGATGACCAACGACGGTTAAATCCTAAGATGAAAAAAGTGGCGAGAAATTAAATATTAAAGCTTCTGGAAGCAGGTATAATTTATCCTATTTCTCATAGTAGATGGGTAAGTCCTGTTCATTGTGTCCCTAAGATGGGAGGTATTACTGTTGTTCCCAATGATAAGAATGAATTGATTCCACAAAGAATTGTTACAGTTTATAGAATGGTAATAGATTTTAAAAAATTGAACAAAGCCACTAGGAAAGATCATTACCCTCTACCTTTTAATGATCAAATGCTAGAAAGACTATCCAAACATACACACTTTTGTTTTCTAGATGGTTATTCTGGTTTTTCTCAAATACCTGTTTCACAAGAGGATCAAGAAAAAAACTACTTTTACATGCCCTTTTGGTACCTTTGCTTATAGATGTATGCCTTTTGGTTTACACAATGCACCTGCTACCTTTCAAAGATGTATGACTACTATATTCTCTGACTTTTGTGAAAAGATTGTTGAGGTTTTCATGGATGATTTCTCCGTTTATGAAACTTCTTTTGATGATTGCTTAAGCAACCTTGATCGAGTTTTCCAGAGATGTGAAGAAACTAATCTTGTCTTGAATTGGAGAAGTGCCACTTTATGGTTAATGAAGGTATTGTCTTGGGGCATAAAATCTCCGAAAGAGGTATTGAAGTTGATAAAGCTAAAGTTGATGCTATTGAAAGGTATAAGAAGTTTCCTTGGTCATGTTGGTTTCTATAGGAGATTTATTAAAGACTTCTCTAAAATTTCTAGGCCTCTTACCAATCTCTTGCAAAAAAGATGTTCCATTTGTTTTTTATAATGATTGTGTAGAAGCCTTTAAATACTTACGAAAGCCTTAATCTCTACACCTATTGTTCAACCACCTGATTGGAACCTACCCTTTGAAATTATGTGTGATGCTAGTGATTATGTTGTTGGTGTTGTTGTCGGACAAAGAGTTGATAAGAAATTAAATGTTATCCATTATGCTAGTAAAACTCTAGACAATGCTGAAAAAAATTATGCTACTACTGAAAAAGAATTTTTAGCAGTTGTGTTTGCTTCTGATAAATTCAGATCCTATATTGTTTGATTCCAAAGTAACTATTCACACCGACCATGTTGTTATTAAATATCTTATGGAAAAGAAAGATGCTAAACCTAGACTCATTAGATGGGTTCTCTTGCTACAAGAATTTGATTTGCATATTATTGATAGAAAGGGAGCTGAGAACCCCGTAGCAGATAACTTTTCTAGGTTAGAAAATATTCTTGATGACCCACTACCTATTGATGATAGCTTTCTTGATGAACAATTAGCTGCCATAAATGCTTCTCGTAGTACTCCATGGTATGTTGATTATGTAATTACATTGTTGCTAAATTTATACCACCTAGTTTCACATACCAACAAAAGAAAATGTTTTTCTATGATTTAAGACATTACTTCTGGGATGACCCACATCTTTATAAAGAAGGAGTAGATGGTGTTATTAGACGTTGTGTACCTGAGCATGAACAAGAACAAATCCTACGCAAGTGTCACTCCAAAGACTATGGAGGACACCATGCTGGAGATAGAACTGCACACAAGGTATCACAATCTGGGTTTTTTTGGCCTACTCTCTTCAAAGATGCTCGTAAGTATGTCTTGTCTTCTGATGAATGTCAAAGAATTGGCAATATTAGTAGACGTCAGGAAATGCCTATGAATTATTCACTTGTTATTGAACCGTTTGATGTTAGGGGTTTTGATCATATGGGACCTTTTCCATCCTCTAATGGGTATACACATATTTTAGTTGATGTTGACTATGTTACTAAGTGGGTAGAAGCTATTCCAACTAGTAGTGCTGATCATAACACTTCTATTAAAATGCTTAAAGAATTTATTGTCCCGAGGTTTGGAGTCCCTAGATATTTAATGACTGATGGTAGTTCACACTTTATTCATGGTGCTTTCCGTAAATTGCTTGCTAAGTATGATGTCAACCATAGAATTGCATCTCCATACCATCCTCAGTCTACTGGTCAAGTAGGATTAAGCAACAGAGAAATAAAATTAATCTTGCAAAAGACTGTTAATAGATCCAGAAAGAATTGGTCTAAGAAACTTGATGATGCATTATGGGCTTATAGAACTGCATATAAAAATTCAATGGGTATGTCTCCATATACGATGGTTTATGGAAAAGCATGTCACTTACCTGTTGAACTAGAACATAAGGCTTATTGGGCAATTAAAGAGCTCAACTATGATTTCAAACTTGCCGGTGAGAAGAGGTTATTTGACATTAGCTCACTTGATGAATGGAGAACCCAAGCCTATGAAAATGCCAAGTTGTTTAAACAAAAATTTAAAAGATGGCACGACAAAAGGATACAAAAGCGTGAGTTCAATGTAGGTGACCATGTCTTGCTATACAATTCTCGTTTAGAATTTTTTGCAGGAAAACTTCTCTCTAAATCGGAAGGGCCTTACATTGTCGAGGAAGTTTATCGTTCTGGTGCCATCAAGATTAACAACGTCGAAGGCAATAACCCGAAGGTGATAAACGGGCAAAGAATCAAACATTATATCTCAGGTACTCCCATAAATGTTGGAACCAATATTATTAATACCATAACACCGGAAGAGTACATAAGGGAAACCTACCAGAACGTTCCAGACTCCGAAAAAGAATAGGTATGTGGTACGGTAATTAAACCGACTCCAAAAGCTTTCCAATGGCAATTTTACTCCGTTTTGGAATATTTAAAAAATTAGGAAAATAAAAAATAGTCCGAAAAGTGCACGAGGAGGCGACAAGCCCTGGGGGCGCGCCTCCCAGGCTTTGTGGCCACCTCGTGTGCCCTCCGGACTCCATTTTCTTGTAGTACACTTCTTTTTGTCGGTAAAAATTCATTATATAATCTCCTGAAGGTTTTGACCACCGTACCACGACAGTATCTTCTGTTCTAGTTTCGAGCTGTTTTTCTGACAGATCTAAATCACTATGACATCCCCAAGCGCTCTGAAGGACAAGTTCTTCCAGAAGGTCATCAACCCCTACCTTGCGGAGGTGCTACAACACCCTCAAACGATTGAGATGCGTGAGGGGGTGATGCACATCCGCGATGTTCAAGGGCCAAATAGGACCGGAAGTGTGGATACAAGGCTCGAAGCAATGGAGCAGCAAGTCTTCAAGTGCCAAGGGATGGTGGAACGTGGACTCAACGCCAATCACTCCATGATCACGGAATTTACCCGTGACCACAGGTTGGATGCCAAGAACATTGGGGAGGCCATCTTCAAGCTTCATGAGAAAATCGAGCATCTCCAAGCACAGATCTATGACCTGCAAAACAAAAACTATGAGTATGAATACAGATTTAAGTGGATGAGTTTGGTTACAGATTTGAGGATCCCGGAGACTCGTTCATCTTTTTACGATGGTGGACCTATGCCTTGGAAGATGAAGAACAAGCCCACAACATCATCATCAACCTCATCCACCTTCGAAGAAGGAAAGTTGAGTACATGGGTGGAGGCACTCTGGTATCGTATCACCATCATATCTTTACTTTTACCATTTATCTTAGTTTGATCCTTTTGGTTTTACTAGCAAAAGGGTCCGTGCGTTGCAACGGGAGAAAGGAATATCACATGCTCTTAATTTACAAAAAATGGTTTATAATCTGAGTATTTGTAGCTACGGCACAAACAAAAATTGTATTTGCCTACAAAAGCGCAAGCTCAAGATTCCACATGTCTTCTATTTAAACACGGCTTGCACGTAGATTTAATACGTACAAAGAAACAGGCAAGTGATCTTCAATTTGGTCTTCAATCCTGATTTTGCTGAGATATTAATCCACAATCTAGATCAGTACCGATATGAAAGAAAGACGGATAATGCATTGTTGATTAAGATTACACCCTAGATAGTATTTTTTTAAAAAAAATTGTTAACAGGTAAAATAACATCATATTCAGATTCTACATTTTTTTTATCAATTCCATATATAACATGTTAAATTTGAAGCTATGGTTTAGAAGATATGAGTATTTTCTACTCCGTAAAACATTTGATATATACTGTGGGTTTAATCTCAGAAACATTAGAAACATTAGGGGTTTTCTATAAAATAACGTGACGGACCTATTTCTTTTATTATTTTATTAGTAGGTAGGTATAGGTATAGTATATAGACGATCATCATTAGAATAAATGTTTTGGTATGTGCAAGGCTTAAAATAAGACTCTTTTATTTAAAAAAAATCAACAACCGTACATGCCCTAACAAAGTGAAAACGGAGAGCGGGCCGGTTGCGGAGTTTTCTTTCTTCCTTGCCAAGGCAGCAAACCGATCAGAATCAGAAATCACAGGACAGAGAGAGACGGACAGACGGGCCGGGCCTATATACCCTGGAGGCCCCCAATCCCCAGCAACCGACGAAGAAGAAGCGGATCGATCGAGTCGGCGAGAGCGATGGCGGCGCTCCGGCACGCGGCGAGGCGTGCGCTCCAGCAGGGAGAAGCGCAGGTGAGGCCTTCGGTCGTGGCGGAGGGACCTCGGCGGCTCTTGCTAAACGGCGCTTCCCCTGCCCGCCGGCCCATGTCCACCTCCTCCATCAGTCGCAAGGTACTTCTTTTCTCCTACCTTCGATCCCTCTCCCTCCCAGATCCGGCGGGTTTGCCGTCGGAGGCCTCCGAGGGTACGGCTGCCCTCTCAAGCAGTAGCAGCGCTGCCGGCGTGGGGACCAGATTAGGGTTGTTGCCGATTCGTCCCCAAAAATCTTTGACAAATCTTGGGACCTGACGACTTGGGCCAAAGAAATTAAATAAAAAATCTTCGATTGCCGGCGATCAGGAGTCACTTGCAGCCATTGATTAATTGCTCTTGAGATCCGGCTATCGATTGCCGGTGATTAAGGGTGTGTTTGGTTCAAGAACCAAGTGGAATGGAACGTAATGGTTCCATTCCATCATAATGGAATGGTTCCATCTTCGTGTTTGGTAAGAATAATAAGGTGGAATGGAATGGTTACATCTTAATGTTTGGTTGGTGGGATGGAATAAAATGAAAAATCTTAAAATTAGTGTTCACTTTTCTGGTAATATATGCAAACATTGATTGTATTTTAGTAGTAACAAATTTAGACATAATCATCCATATTTGACTAGGGGCATGCACAATTTCACATTGCAAAAGGCACGAGTGAAAGAGCATGATGGAGCCTGATTCTCATGCCGCCGGTGTAGTACGCCACTGTATGCATGATCCGCGAGCTGCTCATGTCAAGCCGCTCAGCAGATTGATAGCTGCAGCTCCTTCTCATGCCGCCGCTCCACTTCTCCATGGCCGCTTCCACAGTACAGATGTGCCAGCGGCAGGACGGCTGCTCCTCCTGAAAGAGAGATGGCAGAACCGCGGCCGCCAGATCGAGTAGGGGCTCCAGCCGAGCGCCCGCCGGCCTGCGCCTGCACGCTCCGGTCCTGCACTTGCTCTCCCATGACGCTTTTCACCAGGTGCGTCCTCCGGCTCGATCTCCACGCTGGAGTCGCTGCCCGTCTTTCCGGCCGCGAGCTGCGCGCCCGCCGGTCGCCATCGCCGGCCTCTGTGGATGCCGCAAGAGCACTGGACGCTGACTGTAGAGATAGAGAGACGAGGGAGAAGGCGCAGGGAGAGGAAGAGACGAGAGCGGTTCCGCATCGTTCCGCCGATTTGGAGGAACGAGCGCGTTACGCATCTGGAGCGAATATTCCCATTCGGGGAACGAGTGGGTTCTTGTTACAGCTGCCTACCAAACGTAAGAACGAGCCCAAAGGACGGGTTGGACCCGTTCCATTCTACTTGGTGACACGTACAAAACACACCCTAAGACCTCAACCTTGTGTGAGAAGTTAAGAATGATGATAGCATTTTGCAAGTTATAAGGCCATGTATAAACATATGTTGATTAGTTCTGAGGACAAGGATATATAAATCGATATTGTAATGTCAAATTTTCTTTCAGCAAACCACTAATATATGACAGACACAATTCTGTACAGGAAACTATGCTAATTAATATTAATTTAATCATGTTGTATATTTTGTGGCCAGCCAACATCTAGTGCCGAGCTGGAATTGCTGGAAATGCGATTCAAGAAGACGAAGGAAGAGTTGTTTGATTTGCTCGTAGCAGTGAAAAGGGCAGAACTTTACCCACAGTTGTCCTGGGAAGACATCCAAACTCATCGGCTCATCACTCACCTTGCTGCTCAAGTGGAGCCTAGGCCTCACGACCCCAATTGGTATAAGTCTGAAACCTATCATATATAACTATGCTCTGTTTTCGCCTTTTCTTGTCTGAGAGCCTTTTCTGCTCTTGTCATCCCGCAGGCGCATGTTTCGACGAACAAGAAGACTCAACGATTTTAACACTATAACTGTTCCTCTGGGATATTTTGGTCTGTTCGCCTACTGCGTGGCAACTAACATGAGAGAAGATGGCGCTACAAGCAAGAATAGTGAAGCCAATTTCGTCTCCGAGCCAGAGAACGATATGAACTAGCTTTATACCAGAAGTCTAGATAGTCTATGATATGAACTACCCCCTCCGTTCCTAAATAAGTGTCGTTTCAAATATGAACTAGCTTTGTATTAGAAGTCTAGAAAGTCTCCTGAGCGTATGTAATTAGTAATATGACATCTAGTTGTAGTTGTAGGATTTTTGCTGGATGCTGGCAACGGTAATGGAATCAGCCTGAAGTTGGAGTGGTTGTGCAAGTCCTTTTAAATTAACTATTATGTGATGAAAGAGAAACAGAAAATCAAGCGATATCTTTATGTTTATTTCTTGTGAGCAGAAAACTTCAGGATGGTCCCTCTTGAGTCTATATTATCATGCATGTTTATATGGAAACATGTGAGCTTTGTTCAGATGTTGAAACATTCTAAAATTTGATTTTCTCTGCTTGTTGTATCATCCTATATCCCTTATGGTATCTTAGTTATGACCTGAAATAAAACTTTTCCATCACACGAACATATGAACTCCAAAATTTATCTTATGTGTAACTGGCTATCCATCAAGTATCATCGAATTCCAGCAGCAGCTCAACCATGCCAGGCAGGCAATTGCGGTGACTCCATCTTCGTGTGAGAACTCTGGTGCCTTCCATAGCCAGATGAACATATTTTGCGAGCAGGTATCCTTTACGCAGTTCTCTGGAGTGATGTTGCTTGGGATGAAACATCACAACCACACATAACTTTCAACAAAGATATAACTTCCAAAATGAAACCCAGCTGAAATAAAGAATTCTGCCATCTTTTGGGCAATAGGAGTCTTTCAAAACCCTTGACTTACCAGGTTCAACAAACACAGGAACCACAAGAACATACTCCCTATGGGACGGAGGGAGTATATAGGTTTTAGGAAAAAAAAAACTAAAACAAAACACCACCACTACGCATGTATATTTCCTTCAGAAGTGCATCAAGATAGCTATGAAGTAGAGGGTGTTAACTTCACTTCATATTTTGTCGATGCTGGAGTGCTCCACACACCCCAAAGCTACATAATTTGAACTGATATCGAAAGTACAGACTTCACATACAACATCACTGCTTCCTTTTCTGAAAATACATAAATGGTAACAACAACAACTTCAGTCCCAAACAACTTGGGGTAGTCTAGAGTTGAAACCCATATGAAATCGAAACGTCATGGTTCCGCCACGTGGATATCTAAATAGATAAATGGTAAGCTAAAGGGTAAAATCACATGAACATAGCTCTAAGCATAAGTTACTTACACCGTCAAAGATGACCGGGATTTGAACAATTGCTAACAAAAGTACAGATTTCGCATACAGCACCACTGCTTCCTTTATATTGGACAAAAAGGGTAATGGTACCCAGAACAGCTAGAGGACTAAACTAAAGGGACAATTACGCAAACTAGGGACACGCCTTGAACTAGAACATGCAACAATGATAGTAGTACAGTTGAAACTGGAAATGACTCATGCGCAATGCCCTTTCAGAAAATTGATTCACAACCAATTGGAGACAATAGAACATGAAACACCTCCGGCCATCCAATATATTTACAGTCATTTTGCTGTAGTGATGTTGTCGGTCCAGAATTAAGTTTCGAGTGTACTTGCTCGATACAGCGGGAACGGCATCAAGTCAGTTTCTCAAGTCCTTAACAATGCATGTATGCATTAAGCAATCGGCAGAACTTGGTGAACTTGCATTTTTTTTTAATGAAGTACAAATTGGAGCATAATTCAAATTTGAGTCACACAGTACAACAAGTAGAAATATTTTGGCAAAGATAAAGCAGGATGTCCCAGTAAACCTACAAAGGAAAGAAAATGTTGAATGATAGTATTATACAAGCAAAGTAACAATTTATAAAAGGAACATTAAGCAAATTTGTACCTTCACATGGTTCTCTCTCTCCCCACTAAGTTGTGCAGGACTTCACATGTGCAGGTGGTGACTGGTGACACTGAAAAAATGTTGGGATAACACAAACTAGTTCTAGCTCCCACCAACTGATTACACAACAGATATATGTGACTGGAACACAAATACCTTGACAATGAATTAGATTGCAGAGCAGAGAACATACAGAGAAGCAGTGAAATAAAAATCCAAACCTAGAGAACGGAACTATGTAACTCATATAACAGATATATGTTTTCTAAAAAATCAGATATTGTTCCAACAGCAGTGAGCATGACAGACCATATGGTGTGCACCAGAACCTAGCTTAACTCAATTGTGATGCGGAGAAAAAATTGATGAAGTTCTAAAGGAGTGCAGCTTCATAGTAGTAAATAATGTAGCCAGTACCAGATTCAGCCAAGGACCTGGTAGGCTGCTAAGTCCATCTCCCAGTCAAGTTGCAGAGTTTAAAACACAGACGCATATGTTACACATGAGCACAGTCCCAGTAGCCTCTATTCTCAAAGCATAAGCAAAAATATGCAGCAATGGGATATGCTCAACATCTTCAGCGGTCTGAGACTGTCTATCTAACAATGATCAACATTGTAGCATCATTTATTTATAGTATGACAATAGCAATACAATAGCATTACAGACAGCCAAAACAGAGTAGAACCGGGTCCAGGACTGTATTACAGCCATCTCCATTTCCCCAATTTCCCAGTGGTTGGTTTACGATCCAGAGTGCAGTTTTCATTAAAATCACAATCTAAGCCTGATATAGTATCATATAAAAGGATTCAACAAGTTAGCAAAACAACAATCAAAGTGTGGCAGCAAAACAACGTAGAGTAGTGAGCGAGACAAGACGCACAGAACCAACCGGAGCAATAGCAAATATGATAGCATTGGAACCGGATTCAGGACTGCATTACAGCCATTTCCATTTCCCCAATGTCACACCGGTCGGTTCAGGGCCTAGAGTACAACTTACCATGATTGCAATCTTAGTCTAGACTACCAAGATTCCACAAGCTAGCAAGGCCGCAACGAAAGAGGGACGGTAAGAAATAACTTTAAGAGTGAACACTGCTGCTTATTATTATTATCATCGCGAGTTGAGGATTTCATCAGAGTACAACAAACTCACGCAACAAAGATTTGCAGCCAACGACAGTTTTAACCAACCATACACAATTAAGGCACAAGGATCCGCAGATGCTGCGGGCAAACAGGGTACAAACGCATGGCAATGGTCGTGGCGCCGGCGTCCCATCCCGGTGGCGGGGGCGGGATCCGGCGGCGCCTCCCCTGCTACTTCTTGCCGTCCTTGGCCTTGGCGTCCGTGGAGGTGCTGCTCCCGGAGGCCTGCGCCGCCTTCTTGGCGTTCTTCTCCTCCAGCGCCTTCTTGTCCCTGAAGAAGATCGGCGTCAGGTGAGGCCAAGATTGGATCGATTGAACCGACCGTGGTGCGGCGGGATTGGATCCGATCGGGGAAAGATAAGGAAACGAACCTCTCGCGGCGCTGCTCGGGGGTGAGGCCGTCGCCGCCGTTCTTGGAGTTGGGCTTCCGCGCCGCGGCGCGCTCGCGGTCGCGCTCCCTCTGGCTGCCCCGTGCCCGCCCGCGGAGAAGAAAGTCAAGGAGGAAACAGATCGAGCATGACGAACAAGGAATATAGCAATAGCAAACACGAATTCACAGATCCAAATTGTGATGGAAGATGGGGAGGATATGAGTCATCTTCTTGCTTGATTCCCTTCCGCCGGCGGCGACTCTCTTCTTGTTGGGGTTCTTCCTCTCCTCTCCTCTGTCTCTTCCTTCCTTGATTCCCTTCACGCGGATTGGGTTGTAGACCACCGCGGGAGAGAGGCAAGCGGCAGTAGCCGGGCCTGGGCCTGGGCTGGCACGGTGCACCGAGGCAACACACGCGGCCCAGCAGGCAGGAGGCTGAAGTATTTTTTAGACGAAATCACTAGTTATGGGTTAGGACATCTTCGACGCCGGCCCTCAACCCGCCCGCATCTGTCTGGGCCAAATGATCTGGACGTATTTTATCATCCACCGTGGTATCCTGTTGGTTCGCGGGCCGGTTCGAAAGTCCGTTTGCAAGTCCGTTTGCCCATAAATCAGAGGCAAAGTTTGGAGGAGGGGGGTCATTGCGGGACCCACTCAAGTCCTCCTCTCGGTTCACTTTTCTTTCACTCACCACTGCCTACTCCCCCCTTATTTGCATCCGCACCCTCCTCATCCGATGTCGCTAATGTACCTCTCCGGTCGCCACCCAGGCATCGTAGGATATCCACAGCCCCAGCAACGCGCCTACCTCCCTTGGGTACGTCGTTGTCCACCCAGGATCCCTCCGCAGCCAGGTACCTTCCCCTCCCTCGGCCGACGACGTCCATGGCAAACACCAGACCCGACAGGTGTCGGTCAAATGCCATTCAACTCTTTTGTCGGACTTCTCGTTGTGTTTCTAAAGTGATTTGGCGGCGTACTCGGTGATGGAGGGTGAGTTTCTATGCTATGTGTGGTTGGTCACATTTTCAGACTTGTAGGCAGGAACTCAAGGGGCTCGCTCTTTTGGCAACGCGTGCATGCTTCGTTTCATGAACAAAAGAATTTCGCACCCTGCGACATGCACGTCATCCATGAACGCAATGTGAAGTCTATATCGCGTCGATGGTACACCGTCTACAACTCCTCATGAAGTTTTACCTGCGATTCACCGAGTGGACACAATGTGGCCATGGGGCTCGTCAACCATGGAGATCGTAATTTTTCCTTCATGTTGCTCTATATGTTGGTTAATTCATTCATTCACTCAATGTTGCTCTATACATTGTATAGCCTGCTCACGCTGTAGTGATGTGATGTACTACAGGACCAAGGGCAGGCCATTCACGCACATACAGTGTTGGATGAAGCTCAAGTGGCAGTATGTGTGGGACGACATGTGACAGCCCTGACTCCATTGTCGTTGAATTTGGAATCAAAGAATTTGAAAAACTTGTTGAACATCCAATTATCTCAGATGTAATATTTATATTTGAACGATATTTGCATGTTATTTATGGATGAATTGTGTTATTTTCTATAATTGTCGGATAAGTGTGGCTATCAAATCAGGCTTAAAAGATTTCCTCACGTTTTACTCCCCAAACTCTCCCCTCCGGGCTTCACTGGCGAGCCCGTGGATTCGCCTTCCCTCTGCATGTCGCTTTGGCGAACGGTGGCGGGGTGGGGAATCGCGGTGACTTTGCTCCGGTTAGTAGTTTAGGTTAGGGTTTTTTAGTCCTCACAAATCCGGCGTTCGGGTGGATGGTAGCGCTTCTTCTTCGAGTTTGTCTTTCGGGCTACGATCCTCCTTGAGTTCGTCTGTCTAGACGTAGTCCACGGAGCTCTGACATAGATTCCTGACGTCTCCTTAGGAGAGTGAGGTTAGGGTTTCTTGTCGTGTAGCGAGATTTGGTGTCAGGTGCTTCAGATCTATGCAAGGCTCCAGGGCGCTAGTCCTTAGGGGCACATTTACGAAGACTTCTCGGCTCATTCTGCCAGTAGTGGTTGTTCGGTGATCTTGGAATCTCAATGTAAATTTTGTTATGTTTGAGATGCTTTGTACTCCCTCCGATCCATATTACTTGTTTTAGATTTGTCTAGATACGGATGTATCTAACATGTCTAGGTACATCTGTATCTAGACAAATCTAAGACCGGAGCACCATATTATAATAGATTTGTTCCTTTTCGAAGAAAAAAAAACATGGCTTCCAATCGAAGGATCTTGTTGGTCTCGAGATCTTATGGGTTTCACCTCTAGCCTACCCTAAGTTGTTTGAGACTAAAGACTTTGTTGTTGTTGTTGTTATTGTTGTTCCAATCGAAGGATCTTCTTTTTAGAAGAAAAGAGAATACACACACACAAAAATAACCGAACTAATAAATAAAAATATAAGCAAAACAGAGAGAAAGAAAATGGGAAGGGGAAGGCTTGGTCACACCTGATAATGGCTTCGGCCCGTTAAGGAATCGACTCACCAAATATGTGGTCAGTATACTTAACACAACCCAAACACAAAGAACAAACGAAAAAAAATGGATGCGGCTAGGTCTCAGTCAATTGAGACTAAACCAAATATCGACATAACATGTATGATAAAAGACAAACAGCTGATTTTTTTACACAGGGCTCAATACAAAGATCTGACGAATATAATGTCGACTATGACATAACCAAATCTCTGTCGACTAGGATTTGGCAAGACTGGAAAAGAATAACAGAATGAGTCGTAAAGCAAGATCATTGACACACAACACAGACTGACACAAAATAAAAAAATCAGATACACACAACTGAATTAATAAAATAGCAAAGACGTTTTATATACTCCCTTCGTAATGAGAAATTCACTTTGGCTCATAGGTGTAAATGCACTCATTGTCTAAATACACATTTTAAAAAGTTAAAAAAATCGAGAAAAATCCCGCGTGTATATCCGGATATTATATGTTCGTGCACAAAGTTTCGGTGAAAAAGGGATTTTGTTTTGTGGCTTGTGTAAAAAGGACATTTTCTTTAGCTTGATTATAACTATTCATGAGACATTTTTTAATCTTTTTTTATACATGCCACAGAAAATGTTCTTACTTTGTGAAATTTGGTTCGCAAACATAGAATGTCCGGATGTACACAAGAAATTATTATTCAGAGCTTTTTAACATGTTGAAATGTGTTTTGTTATATATATTTCATAATAGGTGTATCTACACCTGTGAGCCAAAACACCACTCTTGTTGAACTACAAGAGCGTTTAGATCACTCCTCCTAGAGGCAGTGTACTATGGTGGGCTGGGGATACCACAATCCCTTTAACCATCCTAGTGCTCGCATTTATTTCTAGATTTATTTCAGAATTTCCGGCGATGCGCATTCAATGGGAGGAGACGTTTCCGTCGACGACGAGGTGCCTACGGTGACTTTGTAAATTTCAAGATGATATGTCGGCTCAGTCTTTCGGAGGTGCTCGTAGGGGTAGGATGTGCGTGTGTGCGTTCATAGGGATGAGTGTATGCGCATGTATATGAGCGCTTGTGTCTTTACTGATGTTAAAAAGAAAAAGAGGCAGTGTACTTATATTAAGAAAAAGTATCCAAGTTGGTGTAATACGAAAAAAAAAAATCCACCGTGCGGGAGAGATGAAAAAACAACGATGCATGCATGCATGGCTGCATTCGTATCCGTCCACTAGCCTCACCCATCTCTCTTCTCGCTCAACCAGCGATCGAGCGAGCGAGGCCCCAGATTCAGGATCCGTCCATGGAGCAGCTCCGGCAGGTGGGCGAGGCCCTCGGCGGCATCGCCGCGCTCATGGCCTTCCACCACGAGCTCCGCGTCAACCCGCGCCAGTGCCGCCTCCTCGCCGACGCCTGCGAGCTGGCCTTCGACGCCGTCGCCGCCGAGGTGCGCGCCTGCCTCCGCTTCGACGACCGCCTCGCCGGCCGGTGGAAGCCGCTCGAGTCCCCGCTGCGCGAGCTCTGCCGCGCCGTCCGCGACGCCGAGCACTACATCCGCCTCTGTTTCGGGGACCTGCACGGCGGCGGCGGCGGCGCCGGCGGCAGCTGGTGGGCGCGCGCGGCCGCGCTCACGCACGGCGTCGAGTGCGTCGAGCTGCACCTCCACGGCCTCCTCTGGTGCGTCGCCGTCGTGCTCGAGGCCGTCGAGGTCGTCGCCGAGGCCACCGCGGCGCTCAACCCCGACGAGCTGGCGCGGCGGCGCGTGCTCTTCGCCCGGGACTACGACAAGGACCTCCTCGATCCGGCGCTGTTCCGGCGGAGCAGGGTGGGCAAGGCGTACCTGGCCACGCAGGAGATCGCCGCCCGGATGGACACGGCGTGGGCGGAGGACAGGTGGCTCCTCTCGCAGCTGCTCGACGAGATGAGATCCAGGCCGTTGTCGCGGCAGGAGCACCGGATCGCGGACCTCCTGGCCGCGCCGCGCGGGGAGCCGCACCCGGCGTCCGCGCTCCTCCTCGGTGACTTCCACATGCGGCGGCGCCTCGGGGGCAGCCTGAAGGAGGTGCAGTGGATGGGGGAGGCCTTCGCCGTGAAGCACTACGTCGGGGTGGACGCCGACGACGCCGCGGTCGGCGCGGAGGCCGCGCTGCTCACGTCGGTGGCGCACCCGAACGTGGCGCACTGCCGGTACTGCTTCCGCGACGAGGAGAAGCGGGAGGCGTACCTCGTCATGGACCAGATCATGAGCAAGGACCTCGGGAGCTTCTTCAAGGAGGCGAGCGGCAGCGCCAAGCGGCCGCGCGCGCAGCTCCCGCTCGTCGTCGTCGTGGACGCCATGCTGCAGATCGCGCGCGGCATGGAGCACCTCCACTCCAGGAAGATCTACCACGGCGAGCTCAACCCGTCCAACGTGCTCGTCAAGACGCGGGGCGGCGCCCCCGACGCGTACCTGGTCGTCAAGGTCGCCGGGTTCGCCGGCGACCCCGCCGCAGCCGCCGTGGCCAGCCCCGGCCGGAAGGCGTCGCACGCCGCCGCCGCCGCCGGCGTAAACGCAAACGCAAACGCCAATGCCGGTGGGCAAAATGGAAGCGTCAACCCCTGCATCTGGTACGCGCCGGAGGTGCTGGAGAACGACGAGCCCGGGCAGGCGGCGGCGAGGCGCACGGAGAAGGCGGACGTGTACAGCTTCGGCATGATCAGCTTCGAGCTGCTGACCGGCAAGATCCCGTTCGAGGACAACCACCTGCAGGGGGACAACATGAGCAAGAACATCCGCGCCGGCGAGAGGCCGCTGTTCCCGTTCCAGGCGCCCAAGTACCTGACCGGCCTCACCAGGCGCTGCTGGCACGGCGACCCGGCGCAGCGGCCGGCGTTCAGCTCCATCTGCCGCGTCCTCCGCTACGTCAAGCGGTTCCTCGTCATGAACCCGGAGCAGCACGGCGGCCAGGCCGACGCGTCGACGTCGACGCCAGCGCCGCCGCCGACGCCGACACCGCCGGTGGACTACCTGGACATCGAGGCGCTGCTGCACAAGAAGCTCCCGGCGTGGCAGCGGCGGCAGGGGGACGCGGTGGTGCCGCGCGTCTCCGACGTGCCGTTCGAGATGTACGCGTACAGGGTGCTGGAGAGGGAGAGGGGCAAGGCGGCGATGCTGCACATCGGCAGGGGCTCCGACTCCGGCAGCGAGGCCAACTCGCTGTGCGGCGACGAGGGCGTGCACAGCGGCGCGACGGTGCCGGACGTCGTGGTCGAGACGGTCCCGACGTCGAGCCCGCGCGGCAAGGCGTGGGCGCGGTCGCCGTCCTCCAAGAGCAGCGGCAGCGGCAGCAGCAGGTTGGCGCCGTCGGTGTCGTCGCCGCGCAAGCCGGCCGGCAGGGTCGCCGCCGCCAAAGCAGGCAAGTGTCTGTAGCTGCGGTCCTCCTCGGAGCTCGCCGTTGAGCATGATAATAACGGCGTGCGTGCGTCTCTATGCAGGGTCGCCGCAGAAGTCGAGGTCGATGGGAGTGGTCCGGCAGGCGCCGCCGCCGCAGGTCGGAGCCCTCCGACGGACGCCGAGGATAATGTCCGACGGGCAGCTGCAGGCCGCCGTGATCCCACAATCCCGGCGGCGCGTGGCCGGGGGTCACGCTTCAGACTCCGAGCTAGGCTAGAAACGAAAATGCAAGCTTGTATTTTCTGATGATACTGCTCAGTAGGGAGCGAAGATGCAACTTAGCCAGAAGTAGAATTTTCATAAATAAATTTAGTTATGTGGAATATCAGTACTAATCCCTACGTCCCATAATATAAGAGTCGTATCCCATAACTAATCCCTTCATCCCATAATATAAGAGCGTAACTACTCCTCCGTCCCATGATACAAGAGCGTTTTGACACTAGTGGGACGGAGAGAATTCTGATTAACTCAGTGGCTGCATGTAAACAAATGGGTGTTCTGTCACCAATTGCAAACAAATAGACTAGGAAATGCAAATGCATGTTCAGATATAGCAGCACTGATGTCAAGAGTTTTCATCAGACACATATCAATACATCAGCACTCAGCAGCAACATTGAACAAATGAGAAATGCCAGTCACAAAAAAGATACTAGTAGATGTGATGCGACAAAGAGTGTGAGAAAAGAAGAGAATCATGAAAATCAACTATTAGCAGCACACAGCATGCAGCTTATGTTTCAATCAATCTCAATACAAGGTTCCTCACTGAATAAGACTTTATGAGTCAGGCAAATGCTTTTAAATGCTTTACAGCCAACTTATTACGTTCCGAAGCGAGAGCAATTAGGGTTCCGGAGCCAGTAGTAGGATATATCGACAAGGGCTGAGAGGGCCTTATGCTGAATGGAGCCTCGGGTCCTATTGTCCTTCTACTCGCCCTGCCTAACAAAAAAAGGGAACTCGAACACCTACAAAAATAGAAGTTGATAACACGGACAGCGCTAGGTCCGATTCTTCAGTCTATCCTCATCTCTACTCCTAGAACATCCTTCACGGCCTCGTACGTCACAAACGCGATGGCGATGGAAGGCACCACCTGAAGAGCCATAATACAGGGGGAGCAGTAAATTAGATAAGAACAATATCAAGATATATCCAGGAAGCTTACAGACGTTTGTGTTTTCCATGAGAAACATTACCTTGACCGAGTTGGGCACAAGACCCTTGTACAGAGCACCAAATCCTTCGTGGCGAACAGTTTTCCTGAATGCATCAATCATACCATTGTACTGGAGCGCCTCCTTGCCTTCCCCAGTAACAATAGAAGCAGCGTGACTCCAGCCAACCATCTGCATCCTTCTCCTGACAACATCAAGAGGGTATGCCACAGTCTGCCCGATGGTTCCAGCCACAGCTCCGCATCCAAGCCTTGTTACTACGTGCAGCTCATTGTCCTTTGCAAGATCAAATGCATTTGACCGGAGGAGCCAGTCCTTCAGAGACTCGTACACAGCAAAGTTAAGGCCAACATAAGGGACCTGCAGGTAGAAGAAAACAAAGCATTGAGAGGTAAGCGCTCATCAGCAAGACACATCACACAAATAGATAACAGTACTAGGTAAGAGGAACCTACAACTCCAATCACTGATGGAAGCCAGCCTCTGTATAAAGCACGGAAGCCTTCTTCACGGTACACAGTGCCCAATGCATGAAACATACCACGGTACTGGTAGGGAGACTTCTCTGTCTGCAGAAGTGATATTATTCTCCATTAAAATAGCATATGGAATGAAATTTAAGCATGTAATAACTTGTACTCCCTCCGTTCCTAAATAATTGTCTTTCTAGAGATTTCAACAAGTGACTACATACGGAGCAAAATGAGTGAATCTACACTCTAAAACATGTCTACATACATCCGTATGTTGTAGTCCATTTGAGATGGCTAGAAAGACAATTATTTGGGAACGGAGGGAGTATTCAACTATTGATGCTCACAGTATCATGATGACAGAAAGCAACGAAATCTAGACGGTACCTGAACAGTAATCCTACCCCTAACCATATCCATGGGATAAGTAGCAGACATGGCTATGATACCAGCTGTGGCTCCAGCTCCAAGGCGCAAGATTGGACTAAGCTGAGCATTCTCTGTTCACAATAATTAACATGTGACCAAGCGTTAAATCCACAGGACTTCCAGCAATTTATATCTATATGTATGACAACAATTTCTAAAACAAAAACGTATGAAAATACAGCCAAACATGAATTCTTTAATTAGTTGAGCAAAATCAGTCTGATATGTATGACAGAGGTCTTGAACTATATGTAACCACTAACAAAAGGGTATTCAACCCGGGGACTTTTTGTTCCACATTAAACTACCTATGGTTTATAAATTAATAAAAATACAATTTCACATTCAACTTGGTGAGCAGCAACATTTATAATGCTTAGGCCTCGAGCAGTGACCGAAGTTGGATTAAAGCAACATGTTACTAAGGCGTAAAGGTCAAGAAACGAATGTTATGATAAAATAACACTACTGGGACACCCAATTCATGCAGAAATAATACTTCCATTTCCTGCATCGCAATAATTATTAATTTTAAGCAACTAGAGTGGTTCGATTCAGATTCAATGAAGTGCCTGTAAGATTAGATTAAATAATAAGAACCTAAACAATTTCATGACTTCTAGTTCCCGATAGACAGGCCGTCAATGCCATGAGGTGGAGAATCTGAGTACACCAATTAAATTTCTCTTTTAATTATTTTCACAAAATGGCAAAGCAAGTACAGCTGCCATTGTAGACATGACCAAACACTAGAATCGTGCAACTCAGGAAAACTAATTTATGCAGTAAGGACAAGGGAAAATGACATACCATCCCCAGTCTGTTGCCGGTACAGATACAAAATACCCCTGTAAGAATGGTACAGAAGGAAATAACATATCAAATAGAGCTTACATGAAACAAGAACATGTCAATACATGGTAATAAAGAAATGCTCCTAACCAATTTCAGGTCAAAACTGTCTCATCGTGCAACAGAGATAAGTTCTGCAAATTGCAAACTACAAATAACTAGGTGGTGGAACGCAAGTGGTTATGTAAGGCAAGAGTAATTGCAACCAAGAACCCACCTTGATGCTTGCTCATAGCTGAAGAATTTCACAGCAGAATTTGGGACAATCCTGGCACAGTTAGTTCCATTGCCCTTAAACAGTCCACGAAGACCTTCGGTTCTCCATATATACTTAAGCCCTTGAACGGTACCATTGTACTTGATACTGTGAGGATTTTGAACCTGCAAGGAAGATAATATAAGAAAAGGTCCAATATAGCGAATTTAACGAAACATTGCCTTTTCAATTTTCGTAACAGAAGTACTGGGATCCAGTAACAAGTGTGACCCGACTACTATTAGCATTATTTCCTCATGGTGATTCAGAACTGAAAATGTGAGCAATTAGTGTGCACTGAAAGAGGTTTGCTTTGAGTGGCCACCACAAATTAGACATGGTTCTATGATTGCAACAAATGTTAATAACTAGCCATAAGACAAAACATGGCTTTAATTATAATAGACAGAACAACCTGGGCAACATTGATATGGTGGATATGTATATTGCATCACATCAATATTGGCTAATATCAATAATAGAAGAAACCTTTGAAATAATCAAAAAATATAATATTGCTATTAATTTAGTCATGCTGGTCTTTATTAAAAAAAAATCGTCATGCTGATGTCTTACTACATGGTAAACAGAACAACCTGGGCAAAGAAAAAAACATCAATTCATCATTCAACAAGCATGAACAATAACATGCCATAAGATAAAAGCAAAATGATGATATACACCTGAAGCAGGATCTTCAATCGCTCAAGCGGAGCAACAGCAGTCCTCGATCTGTGCAAAACAACAAAATAAACAAAACTCATAAGCATACACACCTACCATATCAATGATATGCAGTAATCAGTAAGTATTTTTTTAAAGATCAAATAATTATGCATAACATAATCACTTAAATATCTTTAACCTTTCATGTGAGTTTCAAGTATGCAATGTTCTTAATGGACAGCACAGCAGCAGAAGAATAATAATTCCAGCTTTGACTTCAGTGAACTATAACAAATCACTTAAATATCTTGTAACCTTCCATGTGTGTTTCAAGTATGTTTGCAAAAATATTAATGGCCAGCGCAGCAACAGAAGAAGAATTCTAGCTTTGACTTCAGCGAACTACAACAACATTTTATAGCTAGAGTACTAACCAAGGAAGACAAGATCAACTGGCCATAGTCTTGTACCCAACAAATATATACTATAACATCACATCATGTAACCACAGATAGGCAATTGGGGGCTTGGCTTTACATTCATAACATTATGGAGAATCACATGCTTGCAAGTGCACCACTGATTAACACATCGAATTAAGAATGCACCAGTGATAAACAATAAATCCAGATTCTTAAAGCCTGTGGTTAATGGATACTTTTCTGTGTTTGTTGGAGGGGAGTGTAGTTAGCTACTTGTTCTCAAGTATGCAATGTTTCCAAGTGGCTAAAAAGCAAAGCAAAAGGCAAAGACAGTTTTGACTCCAGCAACTATAACAACATTTGATAGCTAGAGTCCCAACCAAGGAAGACAAGATCAACTAGCCATAGTCCTGTACCAACCAAATATATAGTATTACATCAAGTAGGCACTTAGATGCTCAGCTTTAGATAATGGGATTTCATGACATCATGAAGAACCACATACTTAAGAAGGTGCCAATAAAGAATGCACCAATAATTGACACCTCAAATAAAGAATGCGCCAGTAATTAAGATCCAGATCATAAAGCCTGGTGAATCAACTTATTTGGGGGGTTTAGCAACTTGATAAACTAAATTTGGATATAAAATGTCCAGCCACAAAGTAGCTCCAATCAAAGGAACTCATTGCGCAGAATATTAGAGATAGCAACTTAATAAGAATGAAAACCAGCAACATGCAAATTAGACATTGAATTGATGGTAACAGGATGAGGAGAAATGATAATATAACCCCATCCAATGTTTTTCACCTCAGACTGACGGTCTATGACTAGGGTTTAAGCGTCAGCAAACTGATCCAGACAAAACAATTAGCATTAGTCAAAATGCTTGACAGCAGAATCTGCCTGACGTAGTACAGATCACGAAGCGGTCATGTGTGCACAGGGAAATGGTATAGATCATACACGAAATCAATCAATCAGATGCGAATTTTAATCGAGACCAACAACTCTACCAACCGAGATCTGAGCGGCGCGCGGCAAGGGTTTAAGCGCTCCGAATCCCAGCATCACAGATCGCCCTCGCGCCCACCTAACTACATGCATCGACTCGCATGCCAGGCGAATCACGCGCATACCACGAGACCAATCGCGTCCACTTGGATACCTCAATTGCCGCGGGGGGACACGCGATTCCGACACGGGCCAAACGCCAATCTAATTACAGAAATCGCAACGAAATTGCGCCGAATCTGGGAGCCGCCGCCCGCTGCGAGAGACGCCGCGGAGGGTAGCGAATCGAGGAAGGGGGGAGGGGGGAAGGAGGAGGAGAGGGACTCACAGGCCCCCGGCGACGCCGCCGGCGAAGAGGGACTTGCAGACGGTGAGGACCTGGTGGCCGGGGCCCTTGACGCCCTCGCGCGCGAGCTTGGCCTCCTCGGCCAGGTTGACGATGGTGTTGACGGCCGTGTCGCCCCTGCTCTTCCCCACCACGTCCTCCGATGCCATCTCCTCTCCCGCGGCCGCCTCCCCTCTCGCCCTCCCGGATCGCGCGCGGCGACGGCGACCTCCCCTCGCCGCGCCTCGGAGGAAGATGCCTGCCGGGGGTTTTTGCGGCGGCGGCGGCGGCGGCGGCGGCGCGAGGAGGGAGGGGGCGCGTGCGTGGGCGTGCGGTGGGGGGGACGAGACGAGAGGCGCTGGTGGCTGTGGCTCCCTCTATTAACCCATTCCCGGCGTCTCGTTGCGCTATTGGCGCCGCTGCTGTTACGTGCACCCCACTGCCCACCAGCTCACGTCCCACTGCGTGTGGGACCGACAGGCAGACGGGTCCCACGTGTCATGCAGGTAACGTTGAACCTCGCGTGTGCGTGGTGCGTTTTACTGTGGCTCGCTGGTTTGTGGGAGGTGGCGGGCGGGGTGGATCCCCGCCGTCCATGCTTATCCCCCGAAAGCGCCGGCCTCGGGATCAGCGACCGGGGCCCAGCTGTCGGCCAGTGTGAAGGAATACTGTATTGGCGAGACAGATCATCAGGGGGGAAAAGAGAGAGAGAGAGAGAGCGCGGGTTAACGGAAACCTAGATCCGTCGCGACGGGGAGGGGGGAGGGGGGAGCTGCTGCGGCGGCTTTTTCCCGCGGCCCGCTGCTGCTGGGCTCCGATCCCATCGCGCATGTCCATCTGGCCCTCTACGCACCTTTTTTTCCTTATTAAAAAAAAACCTACTCGTAGAATTTTGATTTCGAATTTATTTTTCCGGGCTGGTCATTTCGACCTTGCTTTGCTTGGGTCGAAAGGCACGGGAGTTTGGTGCCCGATCATTCATTCATCGCACGCTTTTCAATTTTTTTTTTTCGCTGAACCAATAATAATGGAAAACAGTGGGCAGTGGTGATGGCGAAGAATGGCTGGTCGGGAGGAAATGTGGACAGGAGCTTCAGTCTCGAGAACAAGATGGGATCAGGCGCCCTCCGATGGGATGTGGACTGTGCATTTGGCCTTTCCTGCACGCGTCGGGCCAGCGCGCTCGCCCGTGCAACCTGGTTCACGCATCACAGGCCGTTCGTCCGTGGTCGTGGCTGGCGACAGTGAGGTTTTTTGCTGGACCACCGGCGCAACGCAACGCAACCTCCGGCGATCACAGAAACACGGCGGTGCTCTGCTCCGCTGGATAGATACGACGGGTACCGGCCTGGGAGAAAAGGACGTGGGCATGGTTTATTCGCCGGCGAATTCGGAGCGCATCTTTCGCGGCAAGGAAGGGAGAGACGGATGCGTGTGTTGGGAGCTTTGGATGGGTCCAGAGCGGCGTGGCGATGTGGCGGCGGTGGAGCTGTGGATGGCGGTCGATCGATCGACCGGACGTCGCTCTCGGCTTCCCCCACGACTCCGGCGCCACACCAGTCTGGTGGCGTGGACGCGAGCCATGCCTGGGATGCGGCTTCAGATAAGGGCGCTGCAGCTATCAGATAAGGAGGAGGCCTACGGTGCGTGCACGACAGCTACGCTTTTCTTTTCTTCATTTTTTTTTCTTTTCTTTTGATTTGATTTGAGGGGCTTCACTTGGTTTATATGTACATAGACTGTTCCGCAACTCCTGTCTGCGAGCCCGATCCGGGGCCGAGTGCTGTAGACCAAGTAGTTGATCACGCCAAAAAACAAAAACTAGATGAACGCATAAAAGGGGAGCCTTTTTTCTTTATTATAATGATGATTGATGAATTGTGTGCAATTATTGCTCCTCGCCTAAATATATAAGGGTGAGGAATAAGTATCCACTTAACATAAAGTCTGAAACCTGGAGGGGCTAGGCGGTGCTCCCACACCATACCTTAAGGTCTTGTAGTACAATGGAAGATGCTTAGGGATGTGCTTAGAAAAAATAAACCAAGTTTTTCTGAAGCACCAGTGCCTATTTATACCAGAGAGACGTTTTGTTAAGCGTCTACATGTACAAATAAGCACCGATGCTTAAGGAAAGCCTAATTTATTTCTCTAAGCACCTCCCCTAAGCACCTTGCACTGTACAAGGTCTAATGGGCCTGCTTTCCCAACACCCCCTTTTGGGTACTTAGCCGTATATTCATGTCTCAAAACTCCTAAAACCCCAGTAAAAAAAATATGAAAAAAGAGTGCATGGTATATGTTGTTGTATTGCACGAATGCCTCGTCAAAAACCTCGTGTGAGAAACATCAAAATAACTTATTCAAGAAAAAAGAAGTACAATTCACTCAACCATCAAGTTGAGTATTCGATCATCGAGATAGAGATTATAACAGAGTTTATGAAGTTTCTTTTCCTAAACCTTGCATCTCCCTAGTCGCATCATGCTAATTCCACACACATATCTCTCGAGGGATGATGCCTATAATGATTTAGTTAACAAAATGACAAAAATTTCACAAGACTTGGGCCCCGTTCAGAACCTCGCTGGCTTCCCAAGCTAGCCAGTTTCATGAGAAGCCAGCGCTAGCCAGCTTCACGAGGAAGCCAGAAGCATTTGGCAGCTCCAGCTGCATGGGTTGGCAACAAGGAAGGCAGTCTGAAGCCCCATTCGGGTGGGCTGTGAGGTGGCCCAAATCCGTGGGGAAGGCAGGATGGGCTAGAAAGAGAGCTACATGCCTGATTTTGAAGCTCTTGTATATTTTCTATGTAGTTTTCTGCGATTTTGGATGTACAAACAGTTAAAGAATCACAAGTGCAAGTAGTGCAGTTTTGGGTTGTCCAAGTGCAAATAGTGAAACGAACATAGTTAGCGTCATCAAGTTTAGATAAACGAAACACTAGGTTTGAGATATGTCCTACGACAAAAGCTTCATCAAATTTGCATATATCTGCAAATCAAATGGGACACATATCTATGCAATACAAGCATGACTTCACCAACATAGGCATAAATATTTGCATATTCGCGCCCATTCTCCCAATGTACCTCATTTTCTGAGGCCCTTCATGAATAGAAGCTCTTAGATGAGTCCCATCAATTGCACCAATGCAATCTTTCAGATGTGGATAAGCCCTTCTATCTGTCTTAGTGATATCATGCACAAGGTGGAAGTTTGGGTCTTGTGGCTTAAGGTAGGAGTGAGATGCCATGTTGACCACACATAGTAGAACCTCATGGAATTTATGATTGGTTGTATCCGCTGAATGTTTGAAGCGGTTTTGAGTTCTTTTGTTTGATTCACAACCTCCCAATGTCCACAAGAACATAGTAAGAGACTCGCAAGTGCTAACAAAGCTTGTCTCTTTAAGACCATAATTGCATACCGACAAGTCATGAAGATCAAAGAACACACTTGCCGTCATTCTCAACATTGTGTAGGTCTCTCCCGGTGTGGCAATAGTCTCTTGAAGCCATCCAAATCCACTCAAAATATATTTCCTAGGCTCGACCTTCATCACCCAACTTTCACAATACTTGCTAAATATGACTGCCGCACCCGAACAAAAGCATGTCCATATTATGTTGTTGATGCATAACCTAATTCCTTATTGTTTCACAACTATTGTCATCGTCACTCTCACTATCTGATGACATCTGCACATAGACAGTCAATGCCATATCAAACAATAGTTAGCGTCAAACAAAACAGCAGGTTCACCAACATAGGCATAAATATTGTTCCCGATGCACAACATAAACATAGGTTCACCAACATAGGCATAAATTTTGTTCCCAGATGCACAACATATAATAGGTTCACCAACATAGGCATAAATATTTGTTCCCAACGCACAACATATAATAGGTTCACCAACATAGGCATAAATATTTGTTCCCAACGCACACCATATAATAGGTTCACAAACATAGGCCTAAATATTGTTCCGATAACTTACAATATTTTTTCACCACTCATTATCTTGTTTCACGGTGTTTTTCTCAAAGTCCCATCCCCTCCGATCTCGTGCAACTTGAGCTTCTTGAATAGGTTGTACTCACGTTTTAAATTGTCCCATTTGTTTCTCACTACCCCCTCTGGTATTTATTTTCTCCAATATTCTTTATATATTCCAAAATAATTCTCCGTAAAATTTCAGCTCATTTGGAGATGTGCAGAATAGGTATCTCTGACGTAGCTTTTTCAGGTCCAAAATTCTAGCTGTCGGTATTCTCCCTCTTTGTGTAAACCTTGCATACTATGAGAGTCTCGTATCGGAGCCTTTTGGCAAGTCCACTGATACGTCTCCAACGTATCTATAATTTTTTATTGTTCCATGTTGTTATATTATCATTCTTGGATCTTTACAGTCATTTTATATCTTTTTTTGGGACTAACCTATTGACATAGTTCCAAGTGCTAGTTGTTGTTTTCTGCTTGTTTTTACATCGTAGAAAATCAATATCAAACAGAGTCCAAATGCAGCGAAACTTTTTGTGGATTTTTTTGGGACCAGAAGACACTAGATGGGCCACAGAAACACCTGGGGGGTGCCCCGAGGGGGCACAACCCACCAGGGCGCCCCCAGGCGCGCCCAGGTGGGTTGTGCCCACATCGGTGGTCTCCCGCACCACCTCTTCGCTCTATAAATACCTCCTTGCCCCAGAAACCCTAGGGGAGTCGACGAAATTTTTTTCCAGCCGCCGCAAGTTCCAGAACCACGAGATCCAATCTAGAGCCCTATTCCAGCACCCCGCCCGAGGGGAACACGATCACAGATGGGTTCATCATTGATACGTCCATTTTGCATCATGCTTTTATATCGTTATTTATTGCATTATGGGCTGTTACTACACATTATGTCACAATACTTATGCCTATTCTCTCTTATTTTACAAGGTTTACACGAAGAGGGAGAATGCCGGCAGCTAGAATTCTGGGCTGGAAAAGGATCAAATATTAGAGACCTATTCTGCACAACTCCAAAAGTCCTGAAACTTCACGGGAGCACCTTTTGGAATTAATAAAAAATACTGGCGAAACAATCAACCAGAGGGGGCCCACACCCTGGCCACGAGGGTGGGGGCGCGCCCTACCCCCTGGGCGTGCCCCCTATCTCGTGGGCCCCCTGGTAGGCCTCCGGTGCCCATCTTCTGCTATATGAAGTCTCTTGTCCCAGAAAAAATAAGAAGGAAGCTTTCGGGACGAAGCGCCGCCGTCTCGAGGCTGAACCTTGGCGGAACCAATCTAGGGCTCCGGAGGAGCTGTTCTGTCGGGGAAACATCCCTCCGGGAGGGGGAAATCATCACCATCGTCATCACCATCGAACCTCTCATCGGGAGGGGGTCAATCTCCATCAACATCTTCACCAGCACCATCTCATCTAAAACCCTAGTTCATCTCTAGTATCCAATCTTTGTCTCAAAACCTCAGATTGGTATTTGTAGGTTGCTAGTAGTGTTGATTACTCCTTGTAGTTGATGCTAGTTGGTTTATTTGGTGGAAGATCATATGTTCAGATCCTTTATGCATATTAATACCCCTCTGATTATGAACATGGATATGATTTGTGAGTAGTTACGTTTGTTCCCGAGGACATGGGAGAAGTCTTACTATGAGTAGTCATGTGAATTTGGTATTCGTTCGATATTTTGATGAGATGTATGTTGTCTTTCCTCTAGTGGTGTTATGTGAACGTCGACTACATGACACTTCACCATTATTTGGGCCTAGGGGAAGGCATTGGGAAGTAATAAGTAGATGATGGGTTGCTAGAGTGACTGAAGCTTAAACCCTAGTTTATGTGTTGCTTCGTAAGGGGCTGATTTGGATCCATATGTTTCATGCTATGGTTAGGTTTACCTTAATACTTCTTTTGTAGTCGCGGATGCTTGCAATATGGGTTAATCATAAGTGGGATGCTTGTCCAAGGAAGGGCAGTACCCAAGCACCGGTCCACCCACATATCAAATTATGAAAGTGTGACGCCCCCGATTCAATCGTACACTAATCATACACGCAAACGTGTACGATCAAGATCGTGGACTCACGGAAGATATCACAACACAACTCTAAAAATAAAATAAGTCATACAAGCATCATAATACAAGCCGGGGCCTCGAGGGCTCGAATACAAGTGCTCGATCATAGACAGAGTCGTGGAAGCAACAATATCTGAGTCTGAGACATAAGTTAAACAAGGTGCCATAAGATGGCTAGCACAAACCGGGATACAGATCGAAGAGGCGCAGCCTCCCGCAGGATCCACCTAAACTACTCCCGGTCGTAAATCGCCGCCTGCACGTAGTAGTAGGCACCTCCGTGTAGTAGGAGTAAATAAATCAACGGTGGTGTCCGCCCTGGTTCGACATCTGGTTGCGACAACCGGTAGAAGGGAAAGGGAAAAGGGGAGAAAAGCAACCGTGAGTACTCATCCAAAGTACTGCAAGCAAGGAGCTACACTACATATGCATGGGTATATGTGTAAAGAGGCAATATCGGTGGGTGAATGCAGAATGCCGAATAAGGGGATAGCTAGTCTTATCAAAGACTACGCTCGGCAGCCTCCGTCTTGCAAAGATGTAGAAGAGAGTAGATCAAGTCCTCCAAGTAGCATCGCACAAACATAATCCTACCGGCGATCGTCTCCTCGTAGCTCTGTTAGAGAGCGACCACTGAGTTGTATCTGGCACTTGGAAGGGTGTGTTTTATTAAGTATCCGGTTCTAGTTGTCATAAGGTCAAGGTACAACTCCAAGTCATCCTGTTACCGAAGATCACGACTATTCGAATAGATTAACTTCCCTGCAGGGGTGCACCACATAACCCAACATGCTTGATCCCATTTGGCCGGACACATTTTTCTGGGTCATGCCCGGCCGCGGAAGATCAACACGTCGCAATCCCACCTAGGCCAATAGAGAGGTCAGCACGCCGGTCTAAACCTAAGCGCACAGAAGTGCGGGCCCATCGCCTTAGCACACCAAGACGCTATAACGCGGCCGAAGCGTAACTAGCCCCTTAGTACAAGAGCAGGCTTACGTTCCAATCCGGCGCGCGCCGCTCAGTCGCTGACGTCAAGAAGGCTTCGGCTGATACCACGACGTCGAGTGTCCATAACTTTCCCACGTAGTTGGTTAGTGCGTATAGACCAAATGGCCAGACTCAGATCAAATACCAAGATCTCGTTAAGCGTGTTAATGATGTAACCGCGGACACCGACCAGGCCAGCCCACCTCTCACCTAGGCGGTCTCAACCTGCCTGTTGTTCGCCACAAAGATCCACACAGAGGGCCGTTGGGACAAAGGTCCTTTCACCCTAATCCGTGAATCACTCATGGTGCTCCACAAGCCGACCGACTTTAGTCACCACATGTATCATGTATAAAGTATATAGTATATACCGTGATCACCTCCCAAGTGATCGCAGCCCGATAGTATAGCACAACAGACGGACAAGAATGTAGGGCCACAGATGGAATACTAGCATCCTATACTAAGCATGTAGGATTGCAGGTAAAGGTAACAATAGTAGTAGCAAGGACAGGCTATGCATCAGGATAGGAATAACGGAAAGCAGTAACATGCTACAGTACTCTAATGCAAGCAATAGAGAGTAGAATAGGCGATATCTGGTGATCAAGGGGGCGGCTTGCCTGGTTGCTCCGGCAAGAAGGGGGGTGGTCGTCGATGTAGTCGATCACAGGGGTACCAGCAGCGGTCTCGGGGTCTACCGAAAAGAAGTAACGGAGGGGGAACACAATAAATGACAGAGCAATCAAATGTAACACAGAGCAAGACGCGGCAATACGTTGTGCTAGGGGTGACCTAATGCAGGGATAGGTGATACCGGCGAAGGTGGGGAACATACGGAAAAGTATCCCCAGTGTTTCGCGTTTTCGGACAGATGAACCAGAGGGGGAAAGTTGTGTGTTTTCTATGCTAGGGATGTGTGGCGGACGAACGGAGAGTGTATCCGGATTTGTCGCGTCATTCTGAGCAACTTTCATGTACAAAGTTTTTCCATCTAAGCTACGGTTTATTTTATATTAATTTTAAAAGATTATATTTTTTTAGAATTTATTTAATTATTTATCTCTAACATTATCCAGAATAGTGTATGCTGACGTCAGCAGTCAATAGGGCGTTGACTGGTCAAACTGACGTGTGGGTCCCGTACGTCATACTCTATTTAGGTTAATCCGGATTTAGCTAATCTAATTACTGTTTAACTAAACTAACTAGTTAATTAGATTAATTAAACATGATTAATTAACTTAATTAATTCACTAATTAATTAATTATTAATTTTATTAATTCATTTTTTAATTTTATTTTCTTTTATTTTATAAAAAACATTTTGGGCTTGGCCCGTTTGTCATAGGCCCTAGGGAGGCCTAGCGGGTTTGGGTCTTGGTGCTTGAAGCGGGCGCAGCGCCAGAATGGGGCGCCCGACAGGCGAGATCGTCTGTGGCGTCGCCGAGCGAGAGCGCCGGGCGAGCAGGGCGCGCCGTCGCCGCCATGCGCCTTGATCGGCACGCGTCTGTGGCGACGCACTGAGGCAGCAGAGGCGAGGCTGGTGCTGGGGCATGCTGATGATGGCTTGGCGAAGGCCAGCAGTGTGGGCAGGTGGGGTCATGAGGGAGAGGGGAGAGAGCGAGGCTCACGACGGTTTGTAGGGTACGGGGCAACGGGGCGCGGGGAGGAGGTCGGAGACGACCAGGCGACGGGGAGGCAGTCCGTCGGGGAAGGTTCGGCGAGGTGGCCTCCGGCGAGGTCCTCGGGCGGCGGTTGTGTCGTACGGCGACGGCGTCGATGAAGGGGGCGTCGGGCTCATTGCCTCTTCCCGATCCAGATCAGGTCGGGGAAGAGGAGCGAGGGGGGAGGCAAGCCGGAGACGGGAGGCGGCGGCTCCAGATCGAGGGAGAGGGGGGCGAGAGAGTGGGGATCGATCTCGATCCAGGGAATCGGGGAGGAGTGGAGCTGGCGGGGGGCGAGTGGGGGTGTGGTGGTGGATTAGGGTTCGGTCCGGTGGGGGGATAAGGGAGACCGGGGTGGGCCGGCCTAGCGGCCCGTCAGCCTGCTGGGCCGAGGCCCAGATGGGGGGGTTGTTCCTTCTATTTTTTGTGTCTTAGTCTTTCCCTTTTTTATTTTCTTTTCTTTTCTGTTTTAATTTTATATTTCAATAGCTTAGTTTTATTAAATACATTAGTTGTACCTAAATTAGTATCAACAAATATGCCACCACCACAATTAACTTGGCACCTAAAATAAAATAGTTTGTACGTGTTTAGTATTTTAAAAGCTTTTAAACAATTGGTTTTGTTACCGTGTTGCTCATTTCAGAGTTTTAAACACTTAATAAAAGTGGGGTTTCTCCACCAACATTTAGTAAGGACTATTTGCAACAAACCAAACATTTTAGTTCCAATATTTGAAAACTTTTGTTGTTTGCCATATTTTGAATTTTGAATTTGAATCAGTTTCTGAACTAACGCGATTATCAACAGTAACGGAGGTGATGTGGCATCATTAACAGAGGTTTATTATAGCTTAATTATCCGGGCGTCACAATTCTCCTCCACTACAAGAAATCTCGTCCCGAGATTTAAGAGGTAGAGTTAAAAGGCAGAAATTGGTTACGAAATTCTAACGAGTCTTCTCAATCTTGGTTGTTCTTTTCGAAGTGGTCGATCCATTATGTTGATGTCTTCATTTCTCTGCTTCAGGTCATCATGATGAAGTAGGCATCCTTTCTTCAGGTTCTTCATCGTACTTACGAAAGGGTAAGAAGGGAAAACTCTATAAGGACGGATTCTAACAAGATCGAGCATCACACAGTTAACCAGGGGAAGAAGCATAAGTATCTCTCGAATTGTAACTTCAGAACATATCGGGAGCAAAGTAAGAAGGTACCATGAGAAGTTTCAAACGGATAGGCAATCGTTTGATGCCTAATCAGAAGGTGAAAGGGTTCCAGAGCAACGAGAATAAGTATTGTGTCTGATACCAGAATAGAGCACTAGGAAGGTGGACCATGAATTAAATGTGAAGCCAAGCGTGAGGAATAACCATTAGAAACAGGGTTGTACAGGAGAGTCAGGTCTCGATCCTGTGAAACTGTGGGTTATGGGCCCACCTTGTGGGTTAAAAGTAGGAGGGCGAAGTCATCTTGCACGATCATGATAGCAAGGCATGTCAGGGAATAACCTATCATTTATGTCGGTAACAACGTCGGTACCAAGGGCGGGGGACGAAGAGAACCATTTTCCTGCTCGTTGAACGAGGCGGACCAATAGGCAAAGTTCTCGTCCATCGGTGGTTACCAGAATGTCATCACAATAGTAACAGGGTCTTGCTGACAGAAATGTACACCGAGGTGTTTACATAAGCAGGAGAATATTTCTGCTTGGATCATATAGATCACAAAAAAGGGTTAAACCAAACAATGGAAAGGAAAATGTGTTTAAACACATATTTCAAGGGTATATCCTTCCCAAGGACAAGCGGAGCATGATATCCATGACATGATAGAATGTAGAAAACCATTTAGGTAAGGGGGGAGGAATCTTATGATATTACCCATACAACGGTGTTAGGATAAATGATAAAGAAAATTTAGCAATGTGCTTCAAATGTTCTTATTAAAATTCGGAGTACCACAGACATGCTCCGAGATAGCATTAGCATGGTCTTCAAGCAAAGGACAGACTTGGATACACAAAGGATCCATCAGGAACAACTCATAGAATAAGTCTTACAATTTCCTCATGGAAGAATGGATAACCTTGCTGAAAAGGAATCTATAACAATAGGGCCTCCGGCCAGGTGGGTTAGGCACGACAACAACTTACCGGGTCACATAAAGACCAATGTTATAACTCCTGGAAATATGTCCCAACCTTCATATCTGACTGAGATTCAGATCTGATTAGTGCCAGGATACCTCAGACTCGAGATGCCTGAGAAGAAAAGGTGTAACACAAATTGACGAGATGACAATGTAAGATCCTCAGGAAATGAACTATGGCAGCGAGTTCCGAAACACGATTTCATCATTAAACCAAGGAGAGGATGAGGAGATGGCTGATGGACTCAGCGACAATCCATCGAAAATTCCAGAAAGATAATTTTCCATAGATATGTGAACAAGGAGATAACATTTGTCGGATCAAATGATATAATGATGTATGCTCGAGGAAAACATACACAAATAAACATTGCTTGAAAAGTGCACCCGAAATATGGTCTTATGTAGCATGATCAATGTTAGAATGATGATTCAATAAGTAATAGACTTAGACTAAAACTATCGAACATTAACTTCAAAGTAATAGGGTTGCTAGAAGTACAGAATCCAAACAGCACCGTTCACTTAATGGTATCCCGGTTAGAACCAACACGGGACCAAGAAGGGAAGGTTATGCTGAGAAGTATTACTTGCATCAATAATTCATAAGAGGTGGTGAAAGTCTCATGACATTCTTGACAAGACAGATGGTAATACTCCAAGGTAAAGAAGAACAATTGTTGGATAGCACGGAACTCAAGGTACAACACAAAACAAGAACAAGTTTTGTGTTGGAGGGAATGCAATAATGTTGTCGATGTTAACCCAAACCAGCGAGGGCAAGGATGGTATTTCTCATCATGAATTCAGTTGATACCCTAGAAGAGCTCAGAATGTTCATGATGATCACGACACATTTGTCGAGAAGTTTCATGAAGATGTAATCGATCGATGATGACATCAAGTCAAAGGAATGATGAAGCGAAATTTTCTTGGGACCACGAGTATGACACAAACTCGAATTCAAGCTTGTCGTTCAAGATGGAATGATAAGACGAGGAAATCAGCGTAACCTTAGCTCATCATCGAAAGTTGTGCTCCGGGAAGGACCATGTAGCATAGTTAAAATTTAGCACGATAAGGATATAGCCAATCAGGCTAGGAATGAATTGAAGGATTATTAAACTCATAAGCAATGAAAATTACTTAGAGTTATCGTATCGGAGCGCGAATCGATTCACTTATAGATGTTCTCGGTTGACGACAACCCAGAACCCGTGGAGTGACTATGACGGGGAAGGGCACTACTTCATCAGAAATTCATAAGATGAAGTGCAATGGGTTGATATCCTCGAGATACCATGGGGTAATACTCGAAGGTAGAACAAAATAGAGGTTGGGAAGGCGTACTGGTCTGCAGAAGGCAAGTACTTTAACTTGTCTGAGAAATTGAATCAAAGGGGAACAATATGGTCAGATCCACATTTGTAAATGATCAAACCACAGATACAAGCACTTATAACAAGGGGGTAATTATTTTCACGAGCAGCTTCCATGATAAGTTCTACATCGTGTCGATGGGCATGAACGCAAAGTTCAAGGTCGACTCCCACTTCTCCAATGCATAACCTTTCATTCACTCCTAAAAAAAACATTTCAGTGTCAAAACCTACCTGGTGAATTACCAGAGGAGTATGACCCGTGAAAACTTTCGGGTTCACACAGATTATGGAAAGCATAGGTTCAACCCATCGGGGCATCTTAGAACATATACCATGAACTTTAGGGTCAATTAACACGTGCTCGAAGCATAGCATGGTTGACAAGGCATAGGATATAACTTGCCAAAGGCAGAAGACATAATTTACCAAAGGCATTATGTATCAGGGGAGAAACTACCGAGGTTATTGGAAATGAAGGACACGGTCGGATAATAACCAAGCAAATGGTCTCGCGGACCACAAGGAACCTGATGTGATATCGGTACTCAATCAGAAGGGAAAAGAATGCAAGGTATCAGATTATAGAAACCATTGACTAATTCAAAGCTCAAACGCAAATGATTATGATTGCCAAATCAAGGGATCAGAAGAAAACACTCCGATTAAGAATGGACAAGACGAATAGACTTAGGGGTATATTCGACGACAACTTGATTGGTCGAGGACCAGCTCATGTTCAAATTGACACCGAGTCGGAAGGATGAATTCTAGGATTCAACTGAGGAATGCGAGAATTCGCATCTTATTGAATCAATAGACTCAAAAGGATAGTGGCAAAGGATGCCAATAAGATTATTATGCTTATGGGATTAACCATAATGCAAGCAAGCAAGAATTTCAAGAACAACAGGCTGTTGAGGATTTTTGAATGATCAAATAATATTTCAAAGGTCTATGTGAAACACATGAACAACTGAGAAGGAGCGGATACTCGATAAGTGCAAGGAATTATCCGTATGGGTATTCATGTGGTAAAGAACTGCAAGGCAGTGAGCTCAAAGGATTCTCAGGACAACAAAGAGTATTTCGGGACATCTTGTAATAACAAGATCAACGGGGAATGATTGTATGAATGGCAAGTGTATGCAGTTTTCATAGGGGTTGACGGTGGAAGGAAATCGCAAATGCGATGGCACAAAGACTCGAGAGAACATCGTAGGGTAACTTCGGAATCTTCTAGTGCAGCAGGCGATCATCTAAAGTGAGGGCTCTCCAGGAGAAAGTACTTGCGAGAACCTAAAGTTAGTTTTGTTTTTAGCAAAATCATTTAACCCGAGTAGAAGAGAGCTCAGAGTCCCAGAGTAAAGATCAAGGAGTAAAAGATCCTAATACCACCCAATGGCGACGTGGGCCCGTATGGCACACAACCATGTTAGTAAAAGTTTTGCAATGACTAGACTCGACTTCGGCCAAGGAGTGTGGAGGGGATTCTCTGAGCGATCAGCTCGATACCAACTTCAGGCGCCCCGATTCAATCGTACACTAATCATACATGCAAACGTGTATGATCAAGATCAGGGACTCACGGGAAGATATCACAACACAACTCTAGAAATAAAATAAGTCATACAAGCATCATAATACAAGCCAGGGGCCTCGAGGGCTCGAATACAAGTGCTCGATCATAGACAGAGTCATCGGAAGCAACTATATCTGAGTACAGACATAAGTTAAGCAAGGTGCCATAAGATGGCTAGCACAAACTGGGATACAGATCGAAAGAGGCGCAAGCCTCCTGCCTAGGATCCTCCTAAACTACTCCCCGGTCGCCGCCGCCTGCTGCGTAGTAGTAGGCACCTCCAGTGTAGCAGGAGTCGTCATCAACGGTGGCGCTGGCTCTGGCTCCGACATCTGGTTGCGACAACCAGGTAGAAGGGAAAGGGGAAAAGGGGGAGAAAAGCAACGGTGAGTACTCATCCAAAGTACTCGCAAGCAAGGAGCCACACTACATATGCATAGGTATATGTGTAAAGAGGCAATATCGGTGGACTGAACTGCAGAATGCCAGAATAAGGGGGGATAGCTAGTCTTATCAAAGACTACGCTTCTGGCAGCCTCTGTCTTGCAGCATGTAGAAGAGAGTAGACTAAAGTCCTCCAAGTAGCATCGCATAGCATAATTCTACCCGGCGGTCCTCTCCTCGTAGCCCTGTTAGAGAGCGACCACCGAGTTGTATCTGGCACTTGGAAGGGTGTGTTTTATTAAGTATTCGGTTCTAGTTGTCATAAGGTCAAGGTACAACTCCAAGTCGTCTTGTTACCGAAGATCACGACTATTCGAATAGATTAACTTCCCTGCAGGGGTGCACCACATAACCCAACACGCTTGATCCCATTTGGCCGGACACACTTTTTCGGTCATGCCCGACGCGGAAGATCAACACGCCGCAACCCCACCTAGGCCAATAGAGAGGTCAAGACGCCGGTCTAAACCTAAGCGCCGCGAGTGTGGGCCCATCGCCTTAGCACACCGCTGCGTTCTGTAACAGCGGCGAAGTAGAACTAGCCCCTTAATACGAGGGAGCGATCTTACGTTCCAATCCGACACGCGCCGCTCGATCGAGCGTGAAGAAGGCTTTGGTGATACCACGACGTCAGTGCCCATAACTTTCCCACGTAGTTGGTTAGTGCATATAGACCAAATGGCCAGACTCAGATCAAATACCAAGATCTCGTTAAGCGTGTTAATGATGTAACCACGGACACCGACTAGGGCCAGGCCCACCTCTCACCTAGGCGGTCTCAACTCGCCTGCAATAAGCTCCTTGAAAAGATCCACTCGAGAGGGCCGTTGGGACAAAGGTCCTTTCAGCCCCTAATCTGTGAATAACTCATGGGTGCTCCACAAGCCAAGCCGACTTTAGTCACCACATGTATCATGTATAAAGTATATAGTATATACCGTGATCACCTCCCAAGTGATCACGACTGATAGTATAGCACAGCGAGATGGACAAGAATGTAGGGCCCTTGATGGAATACTAGCATCTATACTAAGCATGTAGGATTGCAGGTAAAGGTAACAACAGTAGTAGCAAGGACATGCTATGCATCAGGATAGGAATAACGAAAAGCAGTAACATGCTACACTACTCTAATGCAAGAAGTAGAGAGTAGAATAGGCGATATCTGGTGATCAGGGGGGGGGGCTTGCCTGGTTGCTCCGGCAAGAAGGGGGTGCACTACAAAAAAATGACACATCTGTGACATTTTGGGCCGAACGAATTTTTTTTGTCTTACATATGACACTTCTATGACGATAATGGTGACAAAACTCGGTATCATCATAGATGTGGTGGGCTCCTACTTCTATGACAAAAAATCATGACAGAAAATGGGCTTTTCATCCTGGACGGGCCGGAGACGCAACTGCATGACATTCTTTGGGCCGTCCATGACGGAAAAACCGTGGTAGAAGCGAGGCGAGGAAAATTTTGGGAGTTGGCGGTTACGGTGGGAGGTGCAGGGCGGCGATGCGCTGCTTTCTCGTGACGTGCGCTGCAGCGTGTGTGCGGCGTTGGGTCTAATCGAACCGAAGCGAGGCGTTGGGCTCTAATCGAACCCGGCGATTGCACTTTGCAGACTACAGCGTTCGAACCCGAGCGATCGATCGATGGTTAATGGCGAACCCGATGGGCGATTCTTCGCTCCTGCGCTAACTTGAAGCCGATCGATTAGATGAGCGATGAGTGTTTGCGGGGGGGTTTGGATGAGCAGATGGCGGTGGCGTTGCCTCTGGATGAACAGGACCCGTGGTGTGGAGGGCTGGATGAGCAGTGAGCGATGGAGGGGTGGCCATGGAGGGTGGTTGAGCAGGACCCGTGGTGTGGAGGGCTGGATGAGCAGTGAGCGGTGGAGGGTGCCTGTGGAGGGGTGGTTGAACGATGGCCGGTGGAGTAGCGGTGGAGGCTGGATGAGCAGGGAGCCCGTGGAGGTGGAGGAGGTCGACGGTAGCCCGTGGAGGCTGGAGGAGGTCGACGGTAGCCCGTGGAGGCTGGAGGAGGTCAACGGTGGAGATGAACAATATCCCGTGGAGTCCCGTTTTGCGGTACGCCACACCCCTCCCGATGAACAGGACCCCTGTTTCGACCATTTTGCGGTACGCCACACCCTTCCCGATCAACTGGACCCCTGTTTTGACCGTAGGAGGTCCGCTTCCTCCGTTTTGCGGTACGCCACACCCCTCCCGATCAACAGGACCCCCGTTTCGACCGTAGGACGTATGTTTCCTCCGTTTTGCGGTACGCGAGGCCCCTCCCGATCAACAAGACCCCGTTTCGAACGTGGCTGGTCGAACACAAGGCCGTTTCCTCCGTAGTGCGGTACGCCAAGCCTCGTTTCCATCGCCTGTTCCGTCCAAGCCCTCCCGATGAACACGACCACACATTCCGTTCCGACCCAGCCGGTTGGCTCCCCATGAACACGACGACGACGTTGTTTCTCCATTCCGACCCAGCCATGTACGTATGCGCGATAGGCGTTTGAGACCCTGCCGGTATGTACGTACGTGGTCGTATTTTCTTTCTTGCACCCTCGCTGCTGTACGTGCGCGCCTCTACTATGACACGTGCGCGCCTCTACATCCACCAGTATATATGTACGTACACATTCGTGACCAGAATGACAACGCTACGTACGCTTCGACCAGGTGGGTCCCGACTGTCAGGCACTTCCTTGCGTGCGAAGATGTAGCTGGTGGGTCCCAGCGATCGGGGCGAATTGTTTTTGAGCGCACTTCCTTGCGTGCGAAGATGTAATTAGTGGGTCCCAGCGAGGGGGAAACGTTTTTTAAGCTTCATACGGTGGCCCGTTCGGTGGGTCCCCGCTGTCGAGTGGAGGAATAATTATTTTGCGGCGTAATAAGGAGGCACTTCCTTACTACGGCCGTGGACCCAGTATCGACCTCTCCACGACAGATCCACGTCCGATGGAAGCCATTCCTTGACCACGTTGACCACGCCGCGCCGAGAGCACCTGTGGCGGTGGACGACAGCGAGGCCTAGGAAGGGGACGACGCGGAGCCGGGGAAGACGCGACAACGGATGCCCAAGCGTAGAGGAGTATGAGGGTTCACTCGTTCGGCTGCGGTGTGAGGCTGCCATCACCGCAGAATAACAGGGGGTGTGGGTGCGTAGAGGGATGGCCAGCCAGCGGTGGGAGTAGTAGAGGCGGTGAGGCCTCGCGGCATCACAACCGCCCACGAGCGGCGGAGAGCGAGCAACACGACCGGTATTTGCTTTGGGTATTTGGAGCAAGAAGACCAGAGGTTGAAGAAGTACTACGGCCGTTGGATGGACATCGTATGGTCCTTGGAGCTAGAATCGTTCATATATTGACTAAAGTTGACAAAGGCCTCCGTCCCGATCAACTTAGTAGGCCCACAAGTCAGCCTCCACCAAGGCTGGTCCCAGCTAGCAGGGGTATTCATTTTTTGTGCGTAATAAGGAGGCACTTCCGGTGGGTCTGAGCTGACAGCGGGGGGAATGTTTTTTCACGAAATACGGTGGCCAGGCCTGTGGGTCCCAGCAGTCAGGGGAAAATTTTTTTTTCGCGAAATACTCGTGGCCCGTCCGGTGGGTCCCTGCTGTCGGTGGAGGAATAATTATTTTCAGCGTAATAAGGAGGCACTTCCTTGCGGCTGCCGTGGACCCGGTATCGGCCTCTCCACGTCTGATACTCTTCGATGGAAGTCGGTCGTTGACCACATTGACCACGCCGCCGAGAGCACCACGGCGGTGGACGACGGCGAGGCCTAGGAAGGGGACGACGGGGAGCCGAGGAAAACGCGGCATGGAAGCCAGCGTGGAGAGGATTCTGAGGTTCACTTTGGTTCAGCTGCGGTGTGAGGCTGCCGTCGGCTGCGAGGCTGGCCAGCGGTGGGAATAGTAGAGGCGGTGAGGCCTCCGTGACAAAGACAGCCGCCACGGAGGCAGGAGCATGCTGACACGACTGCGCTGCTTTGCGGCCGGAGCAAGAACACCATAGGTTGAAGAAGCACTCGACCGTTGGATGGCCATCGACGTCCTTTGGAGCTAGAATCGTTCATATTGACTAAAGTTGACAAAGGCCCCGGCCCAGTCAACTTAGTAGGCCCTAAGTCAGCCTCCACCATGGTGGGTCCCAGCTAGCGGGAGTATTCACTTTTTGTGCGCATAAGGAAGCACTTCCGGTGGGTCGAGCCGACAGCTGTGGGAACGTTTTTGCGAAATCGCTGGCCCGTCCGGTGGGTCCCAGCGGGGGAAACGTTTTTTCGCGAAATAAGGTGGCCCGTCGGTGGGTCCCTGCTGTCGGTGGAGGAATAATTATTTTTTATGCGTAATAAGGAGGCACTTCTTTGCGGCCGCTGGACCCAACCTGTCACCTCTCCACATCTGATTACTCTTCCGATGGAAGTCGATTCGTTGACCACGTTGACCACGCCGAGAGCACCGGGCGGTGGTGCAGACGAAGGCGAGGCCTAGGAAGGGGATGACGGAGCCGGGAAGACGCAGTGGTGGCCCCGCGGAGAGGAGTACAAGGTTCACTAGTTCGGCTGCGATGTGAGGCTGCCGCCGCGCAGAATAACAGGGGTGTGGGTGAGTAGAGGATGGCCTGGCCAGCGGTGGGAGTAATGCAGGCGGTGAGGCCTCCAGCGGCATCACAGCCGCCACGGGAGGCAGGAGCACGCGACACGACCGACGCTGCTTTGGGCGGCTGGAGCAAGAAGACCAGATGTTAAAGAAGCACTACGGCCGTTGGATGGACATCATACGATCACTGCAGCTGGAATCGTTTATATTTACTAAGTTGACAAAGCCCTTGGTACGCGTCAACTTAGTAGGCCCACAGCTCGGATTTGGCAGAGAACATATAGCCCATTTACGATTTGTAAGAATGTACAACCCATTTTTCAATTCTAATGGAATTTACTACAGCCCATTTACGGGTTTGTTAAAAGTACAGCCCAACTTCTAGCTAGGACAACGATTAATAATTTCAAACAACCGCTCAAAACAGAATTAAAAAAAATCCCACATTTTGATGGGATCCGAAATATTTTTATCTGAAATTTCTAGTCAGGTTAAATATAATTTCAAAAAAAAGTTGTATCACGTTAAAATCCAACGAAATATTGCGCGCGCAACAAGTAATGAAATTAAAATTTCCAAATTCCAAAAATAATATATTTTTCAAACTAATTACGTGTTTGGTTACATCCCATTTATTATTTCTTAAAGTCCATTTTCTTGTTAAGCCTAATGCATACCTCCTAGGAAACTTTGCAGCCCAGCGGGGCGGATAACAAGTTGACCCGGATATTGTGTACAACTGTCGGCCCGATTGCATTGCTGATATTGAAAAAAAGGCATGTAGTACAGTACAACCTAACATGGTTACTCAGCCCACATTCAGGGGCCTTGGAAAGGCCCAAACAAGGCTTCAGACAACTTTTGAAGTCACTGAGCTCAATTAATAACTTAAGAAAAAAGTTAGATTACAGTGGAACCTAATTAAAAGCTGTCACGAGCAAATAAATAATTCAACGGGTCCCACTTGTGTGTGTGTGCGTGTGTGTGTGTGTGTGTGTGTGTGAGAGAAAGATAGAGAGAGAGACCCATCGGTCGATGCTCTTAAATACATCTTTCAGCCATATGCATTGCTGATGCTCAGTAAAAACTTATATAGTTGACACAATCATATAGAACATCATAGCACACTGAACTTGCATACAAAAATTTCACGCAGGCGGCACAATCAGGATGGAAGCAGTGGATCACTACGGGAAGGGCTATGTTGAAACCAACGAAGTCGTACATAACGGTTCATCGTCTTTATAAATGACGGGGAAATATCTTGAATGTTGTGCAAAGACAACAGACAGACACCACAATAAGTTCTGCTAGCACATTAAGTTGATGTACATCCCTTTAAAAAAAAATTAGGTACAAAATTAGAACAGGTCACAATCAAATGTACTGGCATATCAGTGCTTCAGACCCATAGCTCGGATTTAACTAGTACTATCTGACAAGATTCAGTTGTTACCTCAAATTAGAACACATCCAGGCAGCCAGCCCTGCCTCTTCTCCCAAAGAAGCAGTGGCCTCCGCCTCGCGATGGAGTAGGCCCTATGCCATCCATCGTTCCGAGCAACACGGGGAAAGTCTGACGTTGACTCCTGTAATGGAGGTCATCGACGGACCATGGCACCAGCAGCGGCGGCAGGACTTCGATTGATGGATTGACCACTTCTTCGGCATGCATGAACACTCGATACAGGTACATCCCTAACGTGGTCCACGGCGGCCTTGGTGGCGACGAATAGTACAACCCCGGTTCCTGCACCGGTATCTAAACGCCAATCACCTTCGGTATTGTGGACGGCTTCTTCATCCATGCCATAACTGTTAGAGCCCAGCTGTCTGGAGGAACAAACATACTTACGAGCTCACCTCCAAGGTCGTTGATAAGCTCGTTCATGGACTCGCTGTTCCAAGCACGTCGAGGCATGCCGTGGAAGGTAAGCTTTGTTAAAAACTCAAGCTCGAGAGGGCACCGAGCCCCATCCCAGGTGCCACCGATCAAAGCTCACCAAAGGCGCCATCGCAGAACAAACCTTGGGAAGATTCAAACACATGACTGCAATCGAAAGTTGTTCGAACTCGACGAAGAAATCAGCCGTGGCGTATGACTTCGACGAGCAAGTCACTTATTTGGATGCCGTGCGTAATGCCAAGAGCTTTGACAAGGTCGTCCGGCGAGACGGGAGGCTGGTCGCCGTTGATGGTTACCATCAGCACTTTGCCGACAATTATTTATCGCATAGTGTCTTCTAACGCCGAATATAACCATGTAGCCCACCCAGGGACGAGCTCGCCGCTTCCGTCAAGCGGCTCCACAGATTAAATCGGATGAATAGCACTTCACTTCCGACCGCCTCCTCTCCTCGTGACGCAGCGGCACCGCAGGTGGAGTCCCAAAGGGCCCCACCAGGAGGAGGTGGTCTGGAGGCGCCCATAAGGTGACCTCCGGACTCCGAGCAAAGGGCGAAACCCCAAAGGGCTCTAAGTCCGGCCTGTCGGACTCGTGAACGGAACCTTCAGTGGTTCCAAGTCCGCAAGCGACCCTTTGTAAGAAGGGCAAGATGCGACGCCGGTGACCTCCGCCCATCCGGAGGCACCGGATAGCTTGTTGAGGCGCTAACAGCGCCTCCATCGACGAGGAGCACCGCACTTTGTTAGGAGTGTGGTTATCCAGAAAGTTCATCCGCCAAGAGCGGGCTGGATCAAGCCTAATACCAGCCTTCTAACATGCTTTGAGGTAAGTTTAGAATATGTAAAAATATTACCGCATAGACAGTAGCCCTCGATGCTTAATTAGTTCGGTGTTCAAAAGAAAAACCGGATGAGGATCTAAAAAGATATCGCAGGAGTCTAACATAAGTATGTCAATATGGGAATTAAGGGCGCCTGCTGACCTCTGCCTTGACCGATCATGGAGGTCAATGCATTGAAGCAGAGCCTCGAGCGGTCCGAGAACGAGCTCGGCCTTGCCAAGAAGAAGCTCGAGGACAAGGAAGGTAAGCAATACCTTATAGAAAGGATTTGGTTGCAAAAATGACAGGACTAACATGGGTATTGTAGGGGCCACGAACGAGGTGGCGACCCTGAAGGAAGCGGTGTCCACGGCTGAAAGCAAAGTGGCCGCGGAGTGCACCGAGCGAGAGAAGCAGGAGGCGCGGGTGGCGGAGGTGCGGCAAGAGCTCCAGGCTCTCGTGGAAAAACACGAGAGTTTGGAGCATGACTCAAGACTTCGAGTCCGAGCTCGCCTCGGCTCTTGAGAGTGCCAAAGCCGCTAAGGCCGAAGCCCAAAAAGCCCTCCAGGAAATTGAATCATTAAAGAAGATAGCGGCAGGTAAGGCATTCTTTATGCAAAGCAAGCATGTGAAAGTGAATTATCTATTATTTACCCGAATCCGGATCTCTCCAGGAGCATTCGCAGATCTGCCCCATAGTGTGTCTGATGCTGCCGTGTTCTACCGCCACGAGGAGGGGCTCGATGGAAAAGGTGTTCGGTCTCAAGATATCGAGGCCGACATCCAGTGCCCTGAGCGACCAGCTGAAGCAGTTGGTCGAGCTCCACAAGGTCGCCGAACAGGCCATGAAGGGCCTCATAATTGGTGTGGCCTAAGGAAGCCATGCACAGGAGCTACTTGGCTAGTCGCGCGGCTGGTGGGCCTTTGTGCATGGATTGAAGTCATCAAGCGCTCCGTCTGCATTGAAGGTGCCCGTCGGGCCCTTGCCCGTGCTAAAGTGCACTGGGGCAAGATGGATGCTGAGAAGCTTGTGACGGACGGGCCACCGCCGGGCAAGGAGCATCGCAAGCCCGAAATGTACTATGAGGGCGTCCTGAAGGGTGCCCGCCTTATAGCGGGTGAATGCTCCAAAGATGTAATTTTTAATAGACTCGCATTTGTTATCCTGTACGCTGAAAACTTGTTCATATGCGCTAAGCAACGTTTGTGAATTTAAAATATTACCTTCTGTGCAGCCGTTTATCAAATTTGAGAGATGGCAAGTCGTTGGCTTCAGCCCCCATGCCACGAGTGCTGGGCTGTTCGGGATAAACTTGAGCGCTCTTGTTCCCATTCTTGGGTCCTTCGAGGGAGGCGCTCAACGCAACGAACAAGGTAACGGGACTATAGTGCTTGAACACTCTCACTTGGCCATAGAATTCTATAATTTTAAATTTCGGCAAAGCCCCTAGTATTCGGAAGACCGAGCTCGGGGCGCTATACACGCCTTGGCCGGACAATGCCGACTCCTCGCTCTAAGCGGCATAAGTCTTTAGGGACCCGAAAAAACCTCTCGAACAGCGACCGGCTCTCGCCCTATCATGACGGTCAGTTTTAGCTTTCCACCGAGGTGCTCAACCAAGCTCAACCGGGGCACAATCGCAGTGGTTCTCCCAGCGCTACCTTAGCCGATATAACGAAACGTAAGGTACCAAAACATGGGAGCCGGGCAAACCCAACTATTGACCCAAGACATGATTCGGAGCCGATGCATATAATGCTCTAAGTTCGGGTGCCGCACTTGTGAAAGTGTTGGACTTATCACACCATATCTTTGGGGTACTTAAGCCCCTGGTGTATTGGCCGCACTAAAGTGTACTGGGTGCAATGTGTCATGAATGAACATATATATAGATAAAGAAAGGAGTGCAATAATAGGCAAAAGCTATGTATTGTTTATTCAAAAAGGTACTGCAATGAAAGCAGAACGATACAAATAGTGCGATAAGCAAGGGATGGGATTATTTGACATGTCCCCCTCCAGGGGTAAGCTGCGGGATGGTATGTAAAACAGGTATAATGCTCGTAGTAGAGACCACCTGGACACTCGACGTAGCTTTCTGCTTCCCTGGCTGTTGCATCGTGAGTTCGGCAATCAAGAGCCAGACAGGGCTTCTGAAAAACGGAGTCCTGAAAGTAAGAGAAAAGAAGAAAGAAAAAGTATGACACAATCGGGAGCCCCTGGTGCGGTTGAGCCGCATTCTGGGCGTGCCGTGGTCATGCCCCTCCCCTTATGCCCATGGTATCTCCAGAGCATAGTTATGTACGCGTAGTACTGGCTTCGCAATTTCGCGAGGGCTGGGGTTAGGGCTGGATTGCTACGCGTGCTCGGATCGTGCCAGGCGGTCTTGTTGTAGATTACTTCGGGCGCGCTTGACGGTGCCCAGACGTTTAGTAGCCGGACTCGAGAATTGCTGTGAGAGGCTGCTTTGCACCTCCGCCGCGAGGGCCGCCAGATGCTCCTCCGCTCGAGAGAGCGTTCGTGTTTCCATTGACCGTGATTACCTCGAGGGCCTGGCATCTTGAGCTTGAGGTATGCGTGGAAAGCGGCACCGCATTGAACTTTGTAAATGCGGTTCGCCCAAGCAAAGGCGTGATAGCCGCCATGAACGAGACTATGTCAAGATTAACTCTTCGCCGAAGTTATCCGGGATCCAAGACCCTTCGAGTGTAACTGAGCCTGTACAATTGGCCTCTACACCCGTATCACGCCTTTAAAGGTCGCCTTTGTGGGTTTAATCCTTGAGGGTCTATGCCCATTTTGTGCACCTTTGTATCCCGATAGAGCAGGTTCAGGCTGCTACCGCCGCCCATCGACTCTAGTGAGGTCAAATCCGCTGATGATTGGGTCAAGAACCAACGCGCGAATCCGCCGTGGCGGATGCTAGTGGGTGGTCCTTCGATCAAAGTTGATCGGGTAGGAGGACCATGGGTTGAACTTGGGCGATCGCTCCATCGCATATACGTCCTTTAGTGCACTTCCGCTCCCTTTTGGGTATGTGGGTTGCGATATCATGTTCACCGTCCACACTTGTGGGGAAGCCCTTCATCCTCTGTTGTTCGGCGGCCGGGCTCCTCCTCGTCATCGCTATGCAGCCCTTGTCATTGCGTTCGACATTTAACTTGCTGCTTGTTTGAAGACCCAACAATCCCTGTTGGTGTGGTTGGCTGGTTTTTGGGGTGCCATGTATTTGGCACGAGCGATCGCGATTCGGTCCAGATTGACGGGCCCGAGTATTTCTTTTGAACGGCTTTTTCACTGACGGGTTTAGAGCCTCGAATCCGCATTGACCGCCAGATCTTCAGCATTATCGCCGTTAACGCGGCGCTTGTGCTTGTTGCGACGCTGACCTGCCATTGCTGTCCTTGGTATCCGAACTACCGGGGTTTTTGGTCAAGTTGTTACTACGAAGCTAGCCAGCTGTCCTCTCCCGCCGCAAGAGCAGGTCATGAGCGTTGTGAGGGCTGCCATGGATTTCGCTTTTCCCTGCCCTAGGTGCCGCAAGCCACTCGTCGCGGATGTTATGTTTGAAGGCTGCAAGGGCCTCGTGATCCGGACGATCAACGATTTGATTTTTCTTGGTTAGGAACCGTGTCCGTAATTGTCCGCCGATTCTTCCGGGCTGCTGAATTATGTGGTTGAGGACATCGGCGGTGGTGGTCGCATATGTGCCCTCGAAGTTATCAAGGAATGCGGCTTCGTGTCCTCCCAACAACCAATTGATTCTCGCCGGCAAGCTGTTAAGCCAATGCCAAGCTGGTCGCTTAAGCTTGAGGGAGGTATTTGATGGCGTGTAGATCATCACCGCGGGCCATGTGGATATGGAGGAGGTAGTCCTCGATCCAAACCGCAGGATCTGTTGTGCCATCGTATGATTCGATGTTTACGGGTTTGAAACCCTCGGGATTTGATGATCCATCACTCGCCTGCATGAAGAATAGTGGGTGTGCGGCGCCTCTGTATTGAGCTATATCACGACGCAACTCAAATGAGCTTTTCTACTGTGTTCGGCCCGGCCGAAATTGCTGTATCCGGCGTGACGGTTATCATCGCGTGTCGTGGGGCGACCACGCGATCCGTAGATCGATCTTGTTTGCCTTGCCTTATCCTCCAATATGTCTCGCAGGTCTAGCGTGTTTCCTCGTGCCTTGGTACTTTTCGAGCGACGCCGGGGTGCGGCTTGAATGGAGGGTCTAGAGGCCTCTCTGTCGCGGCCACGGGGTGGCTGGTCGGCCGCATCATATGCTGGTGATGTAGGTTTGGGTGTTGCTTCCTTTAATTGGGGTAGCAGCCTGCGTTTTGGGTATCTCTTGGAGGGGCGTTCGAGTTCGTACTCTTCGGCTGCAAGGACTTCAGTCCATCTTTCAACTAGCAAGTCTTGGTCAGCTCTAAGCTGCTGCTGCTTTTTCTTGAGGCTGCTTGCCGTGGCCATAAGCCTGCGTTTGAAATGCTCCTGTTGGGATCCTCGTGCATGACAAATTAGTCGTGCCGCCGAGGCTTGCCTCATCTTCGGAGGGAGGCATATAATTATCGCCCTCCACCTCCCTGTCTGTAGCTCTATCATGAGGGCTGGCTTCTCCCTCCTCCCGTGCGAATCCTGCTTGGAGGGGTTGTCTTCGCACCGTCCGGTGTTATTATCTCCCGTGCGGAATCACCGCTTCTTGCTGTGGCGGGATTTAGAGCGGCGCCACGACGCCGGGCGCTTGGGCTGTTTCTTTGAGGGGTCATCCTCCGCTGTTCCATCGCTGCTCCCATCTTTTGGGATGTCCACCATGTATATGTCGATGACGAGGTGGCCTTCCAAAGGCCCCGTAGGCGCTGGTTCTTGGTCGTCTCCAGATCGCCGCCCATACCGTCGATGTCTCGGAGTCAAGTCGAGCATGTCGGTTAAATCATCGATAGTGTCTACAAAGTGGGTGGTGGGTGGGCGTTGAATTTCTTCGTCGTCCGCATCCCAACCTTCCTGACCATAGTCCGGCCGGGGCTCTCCCGATAAAGAGAGAGACTTTAGTGAATTCAGGATGTCGCTAAAAGGCGAGTCTTGAAAGATGTCCGCGCAGTGAACTCCATAACCGCGCCCAATTGATTCGATTAGGCGGGCGCGGAGGGTTCAGAGTCCGGAGAGGAGTCCGCACCTTGGAGTCACGGTCTCGCAGCGACAAGGATGGAGTTCGCTTAATCGCCAGAGATCGTAGCCCCGAGGCGGTGTCCAGCCACTCGTCCTTGATCGGCGGAGTCGGCCCGAGCTAAGGGTCGGAGCGACGCTGGTGCGGCTTCCACTGCTTGGCGGCAGAGCTAGATCGCGCCCATCGAGACAGTGTGGCGCTGCTGGTTGTGGCTCAATCCGTCAAGATCAAGTCTCCGCGGATGTCGGCCCCTGTAGTTCAAACTCCCAAATCTGACCTGATGGTCGAGGCGTAGCTTCGATCTGCTCCAGATGGCCAAGTGAATTGGCTCATGATTGCAAAGCCACCGAACGTAAGATCTGTCCGGGAGAAAAGTCTCACCCCGGACTGCATCGTTGTTGATGATCAAGGAGCCATCGGGACTAAGGATGACGACACGCAGGAACTCTCAATGAAAGCACCAATGTCGTGTCAAACCGCGGATCTCGGTAGGGGGTCCCGAACCGTGTGTCTAGGCGGATGGTAACAGGAGACAAGGGACACGATGTTTTACCTGTGTTCGCCCTCTCGATGGAGGTAAAACCCTACCCCGCTTTATTAATATTGATGATATGGGTAGTACAAGAGTGGATCTACCACGGATCGTAGAGGCTAAACCCTAGAAGCTACCCTATGGTATGATTGTTGTAAAGGCCCCACGGACTAATACCTCCGGTTTATATAGACACCGGATAGGGTTAGGGTTACACAGAGTCGGTTAGAATGGTAGGAGATCTACATATCCGTATCGCCAAGCTTGCCTTCCACACCAAGGAAAGTCCCATCCGGACACGGGACGAAGTCTTCAATCTTGTATCCTCATAGTGCAGGAGTCCGGCCAACGGTGATAGTTCGGCTATCCGGAGACCCCCTAATCCAAGACTCCCTCAAAGGTTATGGCGCCAATATGGATGATGAGTGAAAGTGCGTTATATCGACTAGAGGGGGGGGGTGAATAGGCGATTTTTATGAATTCTTCACTGAGGAATTTGCCGGTGAGGAAATTCCTTAGCAAAGAACTACTTGCAGCGGAATAAGTACTCAGAAGTAAGCATAACATAATACACAGATGGTCCTCATGATGAAATGAATACTAGCTCAGAGTACAGAAAGCGTAATCACAGGATAACTCAAGATGAAGACAAACAGACTGAAGAAATTGAACTGAGGAAATAGAGAAAGTCTTCAGTCAAAGTCTTCAAACACAGATATGAACAAACACTCAACACTGTAATGAGGAAATAAAAGGGTTGAGGAAATAGAACCAGTTAGGTTGGTGAAGACAATGATTTGGTAGACTAGTTCCAACTGGCTGTCTCGCTTGTACGTCTGTTGAGCGGTGAGTATTTATACTCGAGGACACACAGTCCCGGACACCCGATCGCCGAGCACGCAGCTCGGGACACCAAGTCCTCACCAGATTCTCCTTGAACTAAGGTCACATGCACTCGTCCAATCACTCGTGGTAAGTCTTCAGCGATTTCCAAACCTTCACAGACTTGGTCACTCGGCGATCCACAATTCCTCTTGGATTCTAGACCATGACGCCTAACCGTCTGGAAGAAGCACAGTCTTCAAAGGTAACAAGCGCCGGATCCACGCAGGATCAATTTCTTGATGATGCTCAATCACTTTGGGTTGTAGGGGTTTGGTTTTGGGTTTTCCTCACTCGATGATTTTCGCCAAAGTCCTCGGAGGATGGGTTGCTCTCAAATGACAAGTGTCAAGTTCTCTCGAGCAGCCAACCAGCTAGTGGTTGTAGGGGCGGCTATTTATAGCCTAGGGAGCAGCCCGACATGATAAGCCATAAATGCCCTTCAATGATATGACCGCTTGGTGGATAAGATATTTTGGGACAGTGGCCAAGAAGACAACAACGGTCGGAAATTTGAATCACAAATTCCTCGTGGCTATCATGTTTCTCATGTGTAGGCAATCCGTGACATGGCGAATTCTTTAACTCCTCGCCGAATAAATTCTCAACACTGAAGAACTTCGTCTCACATCAAGAAATTGACTGAGCTGTATGAGATTTCCAAAGGCTTCACTCAAGGGATTGGTAGGTGTAGGATTTTGAGTTGAGCATCACATGGAAATTTTTCCTTAGTATTTCCTAATTTCTTTAACAAAGACGGTGTTTTATGACTCAAGAAAGAGAAAACGAAACTACGAAAACAAGTCTTCACGCTTCATGTTCCTCAAATGAATACCAAGTCTTCAAGGTCACACCAATTTCTTCACTTTCAAAGTCTTCGTAAAGTCTTCGAATATCAAAGTCTTCATCGAAGAACTTCATTTTTAGGGTCGACTTTCTCTGTAAATATCAAACTCCTCATAGACTTATAGACCTGTGTACACTCACAAGCGATTAGTTCCTTAACCTATAAGTCTTCAATCCACCAAAATCACTAAGGGCACTAGATGCACTTACAATCTCCCCTTTTGGTGATTGATGACAATATAGGTTAAGTTTTCAACGGGATAAACATATGAAGTGTAAATACCGATAATGAGGAATTTGATTGCAAGATATAGAAGAACTCCCCCAAGATGTGCATAGTGAGGAATTTGCTTTTGAGGCAATGCACATTTGAAGAGTTGAATCATGGAGATCTCCCTATATCTTGTAATTCATACACGATTTGACATATAATATGAAGAATTTGAAATGCATGATGAAATATGGTGCTTGATGTAATTCAGCATGCGTGCGATAACATTAATGAGGAACAAGCATGCAAAATAACGATCAAGAGTATCGAGCTCAAATAGACTTGCTTTGAAGATTTTCAAGGAGCTCAAGAGAATCGAGCATAGTGCAAGAGCATAACGCATCAAAAGTATCAAAGCACCATCGGGTTTAAGATTACAACTCGATCCAATAAAAGTTTCAGAAGAACGAGAGTTGTAACTTAACAAAAATAAATTATAGTTTATGGGCATTAAAATAGACCTGCTTGAAGACTAACTCAAATTTCTCCCCCTTTGTCATCGAATGACCAAAAGGATCGAAACTGAGGACTAACGCTCCTGAAGAATTTCAAGTTGAAGACGGAGTGCCAGCGTTGTTGGGGTCGGTTGTTGTAGTAGGACCTGCGCGGTGTCGTCCAAGTCTTCATTTTCATCAGTGTCGCGTGATGAAGAATAGGAGGTGGCCACCAAGGAAGGAACTTTGACCTTCTTGTATTTCTTCGGAGGAGGTGCAGACCAGTCAAATTCTTCCTTGAGTCCCATTGACGCCGCTTCTTCCGCATCAGAGACATGTGAAAGAACAACCCAAAAGCGTTTGAAGGTTTCATGGAGGTAGTAGTGGTTTTTCTTCACCGCATTGTGTGTTGAGGTCATGTTGTGAAGAATTGAACCAAACCGACGCTGACCCATTTATGATTACGATCAACCTTCCGATGAAGACCGAGGAGTAACTCACGATCGTCATCACCCTAGGTGCAGAGCTTGAGGACTTTGCTTGACCGAGGTATTTATGCGAGTCATGTGTGCAGAGTCATCATTGGTGGAGTAGGATGCTGCTTATAAACTGTCCATCCAATGGACGAATGCCTTCATCTATCACAGCAGTAGCCTTGCCCTTGTCATCACCGAGGTAAATGTCCGCTTGAGGACTTCAATCGGGGCAAGTAGCTGCAATGGTTCGTAGTATCAGCCTTGTAATTGAGTGAAGACCTTGTCCCGATGAATCTCATTATCCAAGGCGATAAGGCTTCAGCTCAAATGGTGACATAGCAATGTTTGCCGAGTCCTCATGAAGAAATCATGGAAATTGACGGGAACGCCATGGATGATGTTGAAAATCATATTCTTCATGATGCCAACGACTTCTTCATCATTCGAGTCGTGGCCTTTGATAGGACTCATTGTCTTCGTTAGAATCCGATAGACAGTCCGAGGCACATACAAAAATTCCTTGACGAGGAATTTGGTTCTTGGGCCTGCCTTGGCTTCAAAGGCTTCATCAAGACTTGCATATAGTGATTTGAAAGTTCGTTCGTTGTAGATACAACGAGCACCATCAAGTGGAGGACTGAGTGGTAGAGCACGGGCAATTCAATTGTCGGTGCCTTGTAGTGAGTATTTTCAGACATCCATCTAATACCCATGAGTTCACGCCTTCTGGCCTCTCCGTGATGTGCAACATTGCATAGAATTGAAGAATTAGTTCTTCATTCCACCACGATATCGGCAGAAATTCGAAGTCCAAATCGTGAAGAACACCGAGGACTGGCTCAAAGCTCGCAGAGATTCCATGTCCACATGAGGAATATGAGCATGATCAAGACTTTATCTTGTTGAAGAGCACCGAGGAATAGAAGTTGGCTTGGCCGGCAGTCCGTAAATGCCTCTTCCTAATGCGCAGCGTAATCATATGGATTATAGTCGCTGAAGAATACGTGCTCGCAAAGAAATCATCAGCCTTGAACTTTTGTTTGCTTGAGAACGGATTCTTTGCTTGGGCAGAGGGTGTCGTTGAGTTGCATCACCACCTCGTGAATCTCAAGTTCAGTTCTTCAGCCGAGGAATTTCTTCTTCTCAACAAAAGTGCCCCGAGGATCAAGAAGAAGCTGGTTCATCAAAGACTAGTGGCTGGAATTTCTTCATGCATGAGCAAGTGGGTTGAGTTTCTTCAGAGTCCATTTGGACTGTTTGTGTAGGGGACCGAGGAATCTGTTGGAGCGGGTGAAGAGAGGAGTATTGGGATGCGACTTTCCCAAAAGTCATCATTCATCACCGATGTGGTGCACCCTATATCCACATCTTCATCTTCACTTCTCAACACCAGCCTCTTCACCGTGAACTGAGGCATAGGTGAGGAAATGACCGTTGAAGGGATTGCGTCCACTTCAATTTCTTCATCAATCTGCTCGACGAAGCAGCAGAATGATGTTCTTCATAAGATCCGATTGGGATCTCATAGTCTTCTCCAAAAGGAACAAGGTCCTTTGATGGCATGGAGGAAATCGAACAACATCAATTGATTTTCGAATGAGCTGGTCATTGGCTTCATTTTCTTCGAGTCAAGAATGTGACACAACTGATGCCTTCCTTTTCTTCACAGCAGCTCGCTCGCAGCCTTGGTTTTCTTCACATCGAGGCGATGGAAGAATTGGAGTTGGTGTTGGCAGAGGAGCCGAGGAATCTGGTTGATTTTCTTCAGCACAATCGATGCAGCTTGCCTCGACTTCTTCAGCTTTCTTCAGCGCACTACTAGTGGATGCCCTGGCAATTTCTTCAAATGCGGAATGGGATCATCAGCCTCGAACTAGCATTTTCATCAGCCGGTTGAACTTTCGCCGGCCGTGTTGGCATGTTTTTCAATGGCCGAGCCGAGGCTTCAAATGAGGAATTTCATGTTGTGTTAGGCAGCAACATTTGTGAATTTCTTCGCAAGTTGACGAATCGACCTTTGCTCCTTGCCAATCAGCATAGTAAGAATCGAATTTTGCACGAGGTCTTGAATTTCGTCGACCTTGAGAAGCTCCTCGTGTCATTTTGACAACGCTTTTCTTCAGAACTTTCCTTTCGTATTGAGCCTTTTTATTTCTCTTGCTTTTCAAACTTCCATTTCTCTTCAACATGAAATGGGTCAACATATGACTTTGTCCAGGGTCATATGAAAGTCGTGCATATGGGTATTGGGATCCTTGTGCGTAGATCAATATAATCGAGGACTTTCTTCGATCCAACAGCAAGGGCACAAATGTACCTTTGGCTCTAGCGGCCTTTCTCGACGGTCTCGATGATTTCCGCAAGTTCATCATCGAAGCTTCATCATCAAGGCACATGGAATGCAACCTGTTTCTTCTTTGGACTTGGCCGAGGACCTCGTCCAGCTGTTGCTTTGGTCTTCAGCTGAGTCGGGCCAGATGATGAAATTGGCGCTGCTGAGGAACTTGCTGAAACTCCAGAGGCAATTGAGAAACCAGCAGTCCTTTGACATGTAGCCAGACGCACAGGAACTGAGGATTTTGACGGAGCTGTTGAGGACTTTGGTGGAGCTGTAGCAGGTGTGAGGAATTTGCCTTGAGGGCTGGGCCGAGGAACTTGGCCGTGAGGGCGCTGATGGTGAAGCACTTGGCTTATGAGCAGGCTTTTTGGCATGGATTTCCGGTTTGACCGAAGCCTCGTGAGCAGTAGCGTGGTAGAATCCTCATTGAATTTCTTCACCGCCTCCTTGGCTTGTCTTGCCAATTTAGCTTGGCGCTAGCCCATTCATCAGAAAGTCCTCACCACGTTTGATGCTTGTGGAATCAGCTACTTGGCCAAGTGCCAATGGAGCTCTTGGGCATGGAGGATTGAGAGCTAATTTCTTCATGTACTTTGGAGTCACATATCTGTATTCTCCATTCCCATGCCCATCTCCGCTCAATCTTCCGAATACGCACCTTGCGCTGATTTTTGTTTTCTTCATCGGTGTGCAATAGTCAACATAGATTTCCTCAGGATTTCAAACGCAGTCATAACCTCAGGTTTCTTTTCTCCTTTCGTGGCTTCTTACCGTCCGCCATGTTCTTCAGCTTGAGGAATTTGAACAATTGAGTTCTCCAAGAAGTATGCAGTTTTTCTTCGAGGAACGCTGCAAATGAGTTAAGTTGATGAGAACCTAGTGATTCAACAGCTGGACATGTGTACATGTGAACAGAGTATAGTTGCGAGGAATTTGGAGAGGTCATATGCTTCTCGTAAGGTTTTCAAAAGAACAAGTTTTGAGGATTTTGACAGATGAGTTTTGAAGAATTTCACTAAGCGCTCTTTGTCTTAGGTTCCAGAGTTGTACAGATCGAGGATCCACACAATTGAGGAATCTTGAAGAAAATCATTGCTTAGAGAAACGAATCAAGAGCATATTTTGTTTGAGGTGTTCATATGTGTGAAGATTTGAAGAATAAACACCTTTGAAGATTTTCAGTGAAGGTTTGAGAATCAAAGCGAGTAATAAAAGTAACTTTTAATTACTCCGGTGAAGAACACGATTTAACTAAGAAGAACAGTTTGGAAGTTAAATGGGTTCAGATCTTCCACGCCATAACTTGGCGGAGGAAGACAGCTACGGCGGCGGCGGAGTGAGGATTTCCACGGTTGGTGCGAGTACGTCGGCGACGAGGTCGAGGCAGTGAAGCTCTTCCTCACCGGCGACAATGGAGTAGCGGCGGCGCTAGGGTTTGAGGAGCTCGAGCGGGAGAGAGAGATCGAGCGGAGTAAAAGAAGTGAGGAAGGGGAGAGGGGTATTTATAGACACGGTGAAAAACGGTTC
>JAHIAM010000714.1:0-62139 GCA_021605205.1 Aegilops longissima
GTGAGACTAAAGTCGGGTCGGTGATGGAGCACCATGAGTGGATCTTTGAGGCGGAGCGGCAGGCAGGTTGAGACCGCCTAGGAGAGAGGTGGGCTGGCCTGTTCGGCGTTCGCGGATACTTAACACGCTTAACGAGGTCTTGGTATTTGATCTGGGTTGGCTACGAGCTTATCGCACTAACCATCTCGCGGGAGTAGTTATGGGTATCCCGCGTCGTGGTATCGGCCGAAGTACTTCAGACGTCGTGACGGGCGCGCTTGGCCGGATTGGACTGGAGCGCTGATGGGCTAGGTGCGCTTCCGTCACATAGCGTGCGAGGTGTGTTTCGAGGCGATGGGCCTGAGACCCTGCGGCTTAGGTTTAGACCGGCGTGTTGGCCTCTCTGTTGTGCCTAGGTGGGGCTGCGGCGTGTTGATCTTCAGCGGCGGGCATGACCCAGGAAAGTGTGTCCGCCAAATGGGATCAAGCGTCTTTGGGTAAGATGGTGCACCCTGCAGGAAGTTAATCTATTCGGATAGCCGTGATCTTGATAACAGGGCGACTTGGAGTTGTACCTTGAGCTTTTGACAACTAGAACCGGATACTTGATAAAACACACCCTTCCAAGTGCGGATACAACGGTGGTCGCTCTCGCTCAGGGTTATGAGCAGGGATTGCGGGTAGGATTATTGCTATATGATGTTACGTGGAGGACTTCAGATCGTCCTCCTCCTACATTGCAAGACAGGTGTCCGAAGCGTAGTCTTCGTTAAGACTAGCTATCCCCTCTTATTACGGCATTCTGCAGTTCAGCCCTTGATATGGCCTTTACACATATATCCATGCATATGTAGTGTAGCTCCTTGCTTGCAGTACTTTGGATGAGTACTCACGGTTGCCTTGTTCCCCTTTTCCCCTATCCCTACTCGATTGCTGCAACAGACGATGGAGCCAGGAGTCGACGCCACCGCCTATGGCGACTACTACTCGGAGGTGCCTACTACTACGTGCAGCCAGCCGCGGCGACCGGGAGTGACCTAGGAGGATCCAGGCGGAGGCCTGCTCCTCTTCGATCTGTATCCCAGTTTGTGCTAGCCTTCTTAAGGCAAACTTGTTTAACTTATGTCGTACTCAGATATTGTTGCTTCACTGACTCGTCTATGATCGAGCACTTGTATTCGAGCCCTCGAGGCCCTGGCTTGTATTATGATGCTTGTATGACTTATTTTATTTGTAGAGTTGTGTTGTGATATCTTCCCGTGAGTCCCTGATCTTGATCGTACACATTTGCGTGCATGATTAGTGTACGATTGAATCGAGGGCGCCACACATAGCCTAACTATATGATTTTGTAGGGATGAACTTTCTTTAGCCATGTTATTTTGAGAAGACATGATTACTTTTATTAGTATGCTTGAAGTATTACTATTTCTTTTGTAAATATGAACTTTTATTTTGAATCATTTGGATCTGAACATTCATGCCACAATAAAGAGAAATACATTGAGAATTATGCTAGGTAGCATTCCACATCAAATATTCTGTTTTTATCATTTACCTACTCGAGGACGAGCAGGAATTAAGCTTGGGGATGCTTGATACGTCTCCAACGTATCTATAATTTTTTATTGTTCCAGGCTATTATATTACCTGTTTTGGATGTTTATGGGCTTTATTTTGCACATTTATATCATTTTTGGGACTAACCTACTAACCGGAGGCCCAGCCCGTGTTGCTGTTTTTTTGCCTATTTCAGTATTTCGAAGAAAAGGAATATCGAACGGAGTCCAAACGGAATGAAACCTTCGGGAGCGTGATTTTTGGAACGAACGTGATCCGGAGAACTTGGAGTGCAAGTCAAGAAGCAATCAAGACAGCCAGGAGATAGGAGGGCGCGCCCACCCCTCCTGGGCGCGCCCCCTGTCTCCTAGGCCCCTCGAGCGGCCACCGACGTACTTCTTCCTCCTATATGTACCTACGTACCCCGAAAACATCCAGGTTCCGCCACCGTAACCTTCTGTATCCGCGAGATCCCATCTTGGAGCCTTCGTCGGCGCTCTGCCAGAGGGGGAATCGACCACGGAGGGCTTCTACATCAACACCATAGCCCTTCCGATGAGTTGTGAGTAGTTTACCACAGACCTTCGGGTCCATAGTTATTAGCTAGTTGGCTCCTTCTCTCTTTTTTGGATCTCAATACAATGTTCTCCCCCTATGTGGAGATCTATTCGATGTAAACTCTTTTTGCCGTGTGTTTGTCGAGATCCGATGAATTGTGGGTTTATGATCAAGTTTATCTATGAGAAATATCTGAATCTTCTCTGAATTTTTTTATGTATGATTGAGTTATCTTTGCAAGTCTCTTCGAATTATCGGTTTGGTTTGGCCTACTAGATTGATCTTTCTTGCCATGGGAGAAGTGCTTAGCTTTGGGTTCAATCTTGCGATGTCCTTACCCAATGACAGAAAGGGTTGCAAGGCACGTATTGTATTGTTGCCATCGAGGATAAAAAGATGGGGTTTATATCATATTGCTTGAGTTTATCCTTCTACATCATGTCATCTTTCTTAATGCGTTACTCTGTTCTTATGAACTTAATACCCTAGATGCATGCTGGATAGCGGTCGATGTGTGGAGTAATAGTAGTAGATGCAGGCAGGAGTCGGTCTACTTGTCACGGACGTTATGCCTATATACATGATCATGCCTAGATAATCTCATAATTATTCGCTTTTCTATCAATTGCTCGACAGTAATTTGTTCACCCACCGTAATACTTATGCTATCTTGAGAGAAGCCACTAGTGAAACCTATGGCCCCCGGGTCTATCGGTGAGCATAAGAAGATTGCCCTGATAATGGAATTCCGGATCCGCCGTTGCAGTTTTATCATATAAGCCTTCAATCTACTTTTGTTTGCATCTTTACTTTTTGCATCTATATTATAAAATACCAAAAATATTTATCTTATCATATTATCTCTATCAGATCTCACTTTCGCAAGTGGCCATGAAGGGATTGACAACCCCTTTATCATGTTGGTTGCGAGTTCTTTGTTTGTTTGTGTAGGTTCGTGGGACTTGTGAGGAGCCTCCTACTGGATTGATACCTTGGTTCTCAAAAACTGAGGGAAATACTTACGCTACTATGCTGCATCACCCTTTCCTCTTCAAGGAAAACCAACGCAAGCTCAAGATGTAGCAGTTCTCAATGAAGTTTCTGAACCATGATGTCTACTACACAACCTTCTTCTTGTAGACGTTGTTGGGCCTCCAAGTGCAGAGGTTTGTAGGACAGTAGCAAATTTCCCTCAAGTGGATGACCTAAGGTTTATCAATCCGTAGGAGGCGTAGGATGAAGATGGTCTCTCTCAAGCAACCCTGCAACCAAATAACAAAGAGTCTCTTGTGTCCCCAACACACCCAATACAATGGTAAATTGTATAGGTGCACTAGTTCGACAAAGAGATGTTGATACAAGTGCAATATGGATGGTAGATATGAGTATTTGTAATCTGAAATTATAAAAACAGCAAGGTAACAAGTGGTAAAAGTGAGCGTAAACGGTATTGCAATGCTAGGAACCAAGGCCTAAGGTTCATACTTTCACTAGTGCAAGTTCTCTCAACAATAATAACATAATTGGATCATATAACTATCCCTCAACATGCAACAAAGAGTCACTCCAAAGTCACTAATAGCGGAGAACAAACGAAGAGATTATGGTAGGGTACGAAGCCACCTCAAAGTTATCCTTTTTGATCTATCTATTCAAGAGTCCGTAGTAAAATAACATAGAGCTATTCTTTCCGTTCAATCTATCATAGAGTTCATACTAGAATAACACCTTAAGATACAAATCAACCAAAACCCTAATGTCACCTAGATACTCCATGGTCACCTCAAGTATCTGTGGTGAAAGCACAAATGCTCCCTGGGTGATTTTGGTAATTTATGTCAACATATCTCTTGTTGGACTAACACCTTTACCTAGTATGTTTCAGATAAGTTCAACAATGGAGTGGCATGGACTAGAGGAATTGGATCCCTCAAAATGCTAAGGACAAAAGGATTGGCTCAAGCTCAAAGCTCAAGACTCTGCATTTTCTATTTTAGTGATCCAAGATCACATTGAGTCTATAGGAAAAGCCAATACTATCAAGGAGGGATGAGGTGTTGCTTAATGAGGTTCTTGCTCAAAATGCTTGGTGATATGCTCCAGAGCCCTCAACTACTTTCTCACATCCACATATGACCTAAACCAAAAGTCAAACTCGGCCCCACCGATTCTTTCTATCCGGCGCCACCGAGTTCAGATGTCATAGCCACTGCCACAAACCCTAGGCAAATCGGTCACACCAAGATGGGATTGTAATCTCTCTATTTAGCTTATTAGAAAAATCGGTCCTACCAAGATTACAATGTAAACTCTCTGTTTCCCTTTCGTAACATTTCGGTCCCACCAAGATGAGCGAATCGGTCCCACCGAGTTTACCTGACCAACTCGCTTGTTAGCTTATTACCAAAATCGGGCTCACCGAGTTTGTGTAATCGGTCTCACCGAGATTACGTTGTGCCCTAACCCTAACCATATCGGTCCTACCGAGTTGCATGTCGGTCCCGCCGAAAATCCTAACGGTCACTAGATTTACTGAATCAGTCTGACCGAGTTTCTCAATTCGGTCCCATCGAGATTGGTAAGTTGTGTGTAACGGTTATATTTTTTGTGGAGGCTATATATACCCCTCCACCTCCTCTTCATTCGTGGAGAGAGCCATCAGAACATGCCTACACTTCCAACTTACATTTTCTGAGAGAGAACCACCTACACTTGTGTTGAGGTCAAGATATTTCAATCCTACCATATGAATCTTGATCTCTAGCCTTCCCCAAGTTGCTTTCCACTCAAATATTCTTTCCACCAAATCCATATCCTGTGAGAGAGAGTTGAGTGTTGGGGAGACTATCCTTTGAAGCACAAGAGCAAGGAGTTCATCATCAACACACCATTTGTTACTTCTTGGAGAGTGGTGTCTCCTAGATTGGCTAGGTGTCACTTGGGAGCCTCTGACAAGATTGTGGAGTTGAACCAAGGAGTTTGTATGGGCTAGGAGATCGCCTACTTCGTGAAGATCTACCCCTAGTGAGGCAAGTCCTTCGTGGGCGACGGCCATGGTGGGATAGACAAGGTTACTTCTTCGTGGACCCTTCGTGGGTGGAGCCCTCCGTGGACTCGCGCAACCGTTACCCTTCGTGGGTTGAAGTCTCCATCAACATGGATGTACGATAGCACCACCTATTGTAGCGACCCGACCCAAAATCGGTCAAGTCTACGTGTCATGCCATCCCAAGATCATCTTTGGCACACAGTACATTGATGAAATAATCAAAGTTCAATCACACCTGAATTTATTACACGATTCTCATATCGAGTCTTTATTACAATAGAATAAATTCGGCCGAAGGCCAACTCATGAGAAATAAACTAAGTAAAGCTGCGGAAGCGTAGAAGAATAGCGAGTCCATCCGACTCCAAAGGGCAATCGCCAAGCGCGGATCGTAGCCTCACTCCTGATCGGAATAATCCTCTGCAACATAAGACGTTGCAGCCGTGTAGGTCAGCATTTTGAATATCTTTGGCAAGTCATGAAGAGAGAACAATAATAAAATTACTAACACTATATGCAATTTGGCTGTGGGGCTCTAAGTTTCATCATTTTGTGAAAAGCCAATTTTTCCCTACAATAATGGACTTGTTTGCAGTTACTACAAAATTGTTGGTAGTTATTGAGATGGTTCCGCCAACCAATGTCTCATTCCCAATTTTTATATAGGACATATATATATATATCAAAATGATCAGGGGAATATTCCCTATAATTTGAACATTTTTCCAGGGGCAAAACTCAAACTTTATAAAAAATCATTTTTCTAAAATTCCAAATAAAACTCAAATTTGAATTCAAATTTTTGGCAAATGTTTTTCCTCGATATTTTTGGAGTGTCATGTTGACTCCTCTCATACTTTTCTCAAGTATTTATCAGGCATAGTTTTGAAATAATTTCCCTTTGCCAAAATTTGAATTCAAATTCCAACAACTCCAAAACTTACGAAACTTCAAATGCCACTCAAATTCAAACAAAATGCATAGATGCTTAGCCATAATTGTAAAACATTCCAAATAGGAAATTTGGGATGTTACAAACCTACCACCTTAAGGTGAATCTAGCCCTCGAGATTGGGTTAGCTAGCAAATAGGTGCGGGTGGTCTCAAAGGAGGTCTTCTTCTCGCTCCCAGGTGGCTTCCTCCTCGGAGTGATGACTCCACAACACCTTGCAAAACTTGATGATCTTGCTGCGGGTGACTCTGTTTGCAGTCTCGAGGATTCGGACGGGTTTCTCCTTATAAGTCAGATCACTGTCGAGCGGTATGGCCTATAGGGGCACTGTGTCTCTCAACGGAATATCGGCCATGTCGGCATGGCATTTCTTTAGCTGAGAAACATGGAAGACATCGTGAACTCCGGACAATCCTTCCGGCCATTCCAACTTGTAAGCAACTTCTCCATGGCGTTCGAGGATTTTGTAGGGGCCAATGAACCGGGGTGCTAGTTTTCCTTTGACACCGAACCTCTTGATTCCACGAAGTGGGGACACACGAAGATATGCTCGGTCTCCCGCTTCGTAAGTTACTTCCTTGCGTTTACCATCGGCATAACTCTTCTGCCTCGACTGAGCTATCTTGAGCCTATCTCGAATCAGCTTGACTTTCTCTTGGAATCTCGATAAGATCGGAACCGAAAAGTGTTCGATCTCAACACCATCCTGACAATGGTGTTCGCACCTCCTTCCGTATAGAGCTTGAAGGGGCCATCTTGATGGTGCGATAAGCTGTTGTTGTATGAGAACTCTGCGTATGGCAAATTATCATCCAGCTAGACCCATAGTCTAGCACACAAGCTCTCAACATGTCCTCTAGTATCTGGTTGACTCTCTCGGTCTGTCCATCATTTGCGGATGAAAGGTTGTCTTGAACTCCAGCCTCGTACCCAAAGTTTCATGCAAGCTGATTCCAAAACTTTGAGGTAAATTGTGTTCCTCTATCGACACGATACTCCTCGGAACTCCATGCAGACATCGATCCTGGTCATGTATATCTTGGCTAACTTAGCGCTGGTATAGGTAGTCTTCACGGGAATGAAATGAGCTACCTTGGTCAATCGATCAACCACTACCCAGATGGAATCATAACCTGAGCAGGTCTGGGTAATCTGTGATAAAATCCATTCCAAGTTTTCCCATTTCCACTCGGGAATCGGCAAAGGTTGAAGTAACCTGCTGGCTTTCGATGTTCCGCCTTTACTCGTTGGCAAACACGCATCTTGCTACGTACTCGGCAATATCCTTCTTCATTCCTGTCCACGAAACTTTCCTTCAAATCCAGATACATCTTAGTGTTACGGGGTGAATCAAGTACGGTGAATCATGAGCCTCTGAAGAATTAGCTTCTGAGTTCGGGATCATTGGGTACATAATCGATCCTCGAACCATATAGCTCCGTATTCATCCTTATGAAATCCTTTAGCTTTTCCTTCATTCATCTTTTTCTTTATCTCATCAATTTCCTTGTCCGACTTTTGGGCTTCACGAATCCTTTCGGCCAAAGTGGACTGAACTTCCAGGGTTGCAACATATCCTCTCGGAACTATCTCCAGTCGGAGATCTCTGAGGTCATCGACTAACTCCTGGGGTAATCCTCCTGCTACAAGAGTATTCACATAACTCTTACGGCTCAAAGCATCTGCTACAACATTAGCCTTCCCTGGGTGATAATGCAATCTCATGTCATAGTCCTTGATTAACTCTAGCCATATCCTCTGCCTGAGGTTCAACTCTTTCTGCGTGAAAATATACTTCAAGCTCTTATGATCGGTGTAAACATCACAACGGTTTCCGATAAGAAAATGTCTCCAGGTCTTGAGTGCATGCACTCGGCTGCTAACTCCAAATCATGTGTGGCATAATTCATCTCGTGAGGTCGTAGCTATCTGGAGGTATAAGCTACAACTTTTCCTTCTGCATGAGTACTCCTCCGAGTCCACGGCGAGAAGCGTCACAATATACAGTAATCCTTGTGTATGTCCGGCAAAATCAATCTTGGGGCTGTAACCAAGCGTTTCTTCAATTCCTGGAAGCGGCTTCACAATCCTCGGTCCAAATGTACTTGGCCTCCTTCTTGACAGCTCGGTCATGGGCTTGGCAATCTTCGAGAAATTTTCAATAAACCTCCGATAATATCCTGCGAGTCAGAAAACTGCGGATCTCCTTGGTGAGGTGGGCGACTGCCAATCGGTGGTGATTCAACCTTGGCGGGGTCAAGCTGCTATTCCTTCCCTGAAATAACATGTCCGAGGAATCCGACTTCCTTCAGCCAAAATTCACATTTGCTGAACTTGGCATACTGGCTGATGTTCTCGAAGTTTCTCGAACTAGGCATAAATGTTCCTTATGCTCTTCCTCGCTCTTGGAGATATCAGTATATCATCGATGAACACCACGACAAACTTGTCCAGATATTCCATAAATACCTTGTTCATCAAATTCATGAAGTATGCGAGGGCATTAGTCAATCCGAATGACATGACGGTATACTCATATAAACCATACACAGTGGTGAATGCGGTTTTGGGTATATCTTTTCACGGATCTTCAGCGATGATACCTTGACGAAGATCGATCTTGGAGAATACTTTGGCTCCAACTAGCTGATCAAATAGATCATTAATCATTGGCGAGAGGTACTTATTCTTGATGGTCACGTCGTTCAGCGACGATAATCCACAACCATTCTCAGGGTTCCATCCTTCTTCTCTACCAAAAAGCTGGGGCTCCCCAAGGTGATGAGCTTGGCGAATATATCCTTTCTCCAATAGCTCATTAATTTGGTTCTTGATCTCTTTCAAATCGTTCGGGGCATCCGATAGGGTCTCTTGGATATTGGGGCTGTGCGGGTAATAACTCAATCAGAAATTCAATGTCTACGTCGGTGGCATTCTGGTAATTCCTCCGGAAACACATCGGAAAATCTTGCACTCTGGCACTTCCTCTGAACAACTCCGTGAGGGAATTCACTGATTCTTCATCGGCTACGTCGGATACATACTTGATCCTCTTACGCTCCGGGGTGGTGAGCAGAATCGACTTATGAGCACGATCTATGTTTCCTTCAAACCGTCAACCAATCCATGCCTAGGATTACATCCAAGGTCTGGGTTTCCAATACTATGAGGTCTGCGGAAATTTATGGTTTCCGATGTTGAGGTTACATGACAGCCTAAGCCTGCCATCATTTCTCCTCTGCGGCCCGGCGTGAAGAGGGCTTCTAAGGGTTTTAGTGGGCAACCCGTACTTTTCCACAACTACCCTTGATATGAATGAATCGTTGCACGAGAATCAAAAGTACCAATCTGGATGTGAATTTAATAAAACTTACCAACCACGATTGTACGGCTGATCATAGGCGTCCTCCACGTCAATGTGGTTCACACGAGCACGAGGAAAAGGGTTGGGCTTCTTTGCTGAGCTTCCATTGCCGTTTCCATTCCTCTGCTTGGCCTCCGGGCAGTCGGTGGCATAGTGCCCTGTTTTACGGCACTTGAAGCAGGTGATGTGACTCAGATCTTTACGAGCAGGGCAGGGCGATGCTGGTTGCCATTGCCGTTTCCATTTCCGTTTCCATCGCCTGACTTGTTGTCCTGGTTGCGGTTGTTCCCATTTCCTCCATGGTTATGTCCTCCATAGTTATGATGGGTATGCCCTCCCGAGTATGGGGCATAGCGGGCTTCTTGAGCTCGAGTTGTACTTCCCTGACCATACTTCCGCTTGCGACTATCAATCTTCTGCTGCTTGCCTTCAAGTATGGTGGCCTTGTCTACCAGCTCTGGTAGTTGGTGAAAGTAGCCACCATTAGCTGCATTCCCAGCTCATCATTGAGTCCCTCGAGAAACTTTTCCTGCTGCGGCATCTGTGGCCACATCATCCGGGGCATAGCGAGCTAACTTGCTGAACTCATCCACGTCTTGCCCCTGATGCGGTTCCCTGGCGTAAGTTGCGGAACTCACGCTTCTTGAGACTCATGGCTCCGGCTGAAACATGGCGGTGCGGAAAGCCTGCTGGAACTGATCCACGTGATGGTGGCGATGGGATAAGTGGCGGTGTAGTTCTCCCACCAAGAGGCTGCAGGTCCGTCAAGTTGATGTGCTGACAAAGCGCACTTTCTCTGCATCTGTGCATCCAACGGTGACTAACTCTCTTCCGACCTTGCGGAGCCAATCATCGACCACAATCGGCTCGGTGCTGCTAGAGAACAACTGGCGGATTCAGCCTTAGGAATCGAGTCAAGTTGTCAGCAGGGGTGGTGGCGGTGGATTGTTGTTGTTGTTGTTCAGTTACGGATGAGCATCTGCATGAGGCGTTACGCTGCTTTGGATCAGCTGGGTGAGCTCCGGCGGAAAGTTGAGACCGGGGTCACGTCTCGGAGGCATCTGGTGTTTTGGAGTGGATGAGAAAATTAGAATAGAACAATGGTCTAATGAGAAATATCACTACCCATATGAATGCACAATCATAATCACACCAATCATTTATTCAATCCACTCAAACATGGTTCAATCTCGATTACAAAATTCTCACGACTAATCGAAAATAACGACCTAAGCGATCGACGGAAAAATAAAATAACATGGCGGTCGACTAAATGTCTTCATCAATTATCCTTGCGTCCTCGGTGTGGCGTCCTCCGGTGTGGCGTCCTCGATCTGGCGCCTCCTCTTGCGGCTTTCTCGGTGGAGCTCTCTTCAAAATCCTGGTCATTGCTCACGAGAGGTCCGTCATCTCCACTCGGAAAAGGTCCTCTCCCAAGTCCATCTTTTCCTCTAATGCGGCAACATCCATCTTCAGCTTGTCGACTCTCTCCATGAAATCCGTGATTTCTTCCTCATAGTCAAGGAAGTCTCGTGTGCCTTCTCCTCCGAGTTCAGTTCACGGAACAACAGCCTCTGTGTACCTTGAGTTCTGGCGAGTGCGGATCTCCGTTTCTGAGGAGACACTCCAAGTCTTGGACATACGAGAGAATGGAGTCGTCCTCTCTGATGCGGATGATATCTCCATTCCTAGCTCTGCGAGAAATCATGGCGAGATCTGATGGGTCAAGCTCGGCCCTGTACTCTTCTCGGAGATGTCCAAGTGCACGATAAATTGCCATGTCTCTTCCGAGGATCCAATTGAAATCGGTAAACTCAAAGTCAATAGGCTCTGTATGTCCTCTGAAGGTTCTCCCTGGAATGTGCACCTCAATCCTGTAGCGGGTATCCGTCGGAGCGCATTGGTAGGCTTCCGGTGATTGAGGCAGAGCAATCTTCAGCTTCTTCACGATCTGCACCAGCTTCTTGCGAAAGGCATCGTCTCATCTGGTGGCAAAACTCCGGTAGCAAAGCTGGGGTGAACTTCGTGACCATCTAGAATGTTGAAAATCGGAGAGAAGTCAGAAATGAGCAGGGGAGAATTGCGGAATGATAAGGACATAAAATAAATAGTCTCTTCCTATGGCTTTCCGATCCTAGGGGTTCGTCCTACGATCGGCGTGTGCTCGATACCATCTCTGTAGCGACCCGACCCAAAATCGGTCAAGTCTCTATGTCATACCATCCCAAGATCATCTTGGCACACGGTACATTGATGAAATAATCAAAGTTCAATCACACCTGAATTTATTACGATTCTCATATCGAGTCTTTATTACAATAGAATAAATTAGGCGAAGGCCAACTCATGAGAAATAAACTAAGTAAAGCTGCGGGCGTAGAAGAATAGCGAGTCCATCCGACTCCAAAGGGCAATCGCCAAGCGCGGATCGTAGCCTCACTCTGATCGGAATAATCCTCGCAACATAAGATGTTGCAGCCGTGTAATCAGCATTTTGAATATCTTGGCAAGTCATGAAGAGAGAACAATAATAAAATTACTAACACTATATGCAATTTGGCTGTGGGGCTCTAAGTTTCATCATTTTGCGAAAAGCCAGTTTTTCCCTACAATAATGGACTTGTTTGCAGTTACTACAAAATTGTTGGTAGTTATTGAGATGGTTCCGCCAACCAATGTCTCATTCCCAATTATTAAATAATCCTCTCAATTAATTTATTAATTTCAGTGTTGAGATTTCCGAATTGCTCCAAGTTCCAGAGGCTCAAATTGTCCGTAACGGGGACATGGCTGTCGATTAGATCTTTTCTCTGCAGAGGTTTTGCACTTTACCCGCAAGAATCGTTCCCTCCTTTTAAGTCTTAGCACTTCATGGTGTTTGAAGGCGGAACGAGCAACAGGGTCTTAGAAGAGTTCCTCGGCCTTTGCGGTACCCATCAATCCTACCGTTCTTCTACATCTCGTAGCACCGTCGGCCAGAGTCACAACTAGGGTTGACCAAGCTAGAGCCCATAATGGCTTGCGGCTGCAGGGTAAGCTTCGGTCAATGGGGTATACATCCGTCTCTTCGTGGCTGGGTGAAGCTTTCCATAAGATGTCATGGCGCTTCTCCATGCATCGGCCAACCTTTGGGTTCTCAGGTGCCCGTCAACAAATCCTCCACCCGATGAGTGAATTTGAAGTCCATCTTGAGCTTGAAGTTCATGGGGTTGTCATCATCTTGACTCTCACATCTCCCTTATGAATTCTCTCAACCAACCCGTCTCTGAGCATAGCAAAATAAACTACTTCGTCCGGGTCATGGTAACAAGGGAATTGGTTCATCCTACCTCATGATACTACTCAAAACATAACTTCAAAATTTCACCTACTGCATGCATGGTGGGGAGGTATAATTCTAATGCAATAAAATCATAGGTATTGTAAAGAAACATGATCAATGACTTGCCTTCTTGACGATCTTGAAAGCTAGGGACTCGTGGTAGCAAGCGCACTCGGAAATTCTACGAGGCAAACAACAATCATAATAAGCATATAGCATATGATCACTTAACACAATAGCATGCTAATCTGAAACACACAAAACAACGAATCAAAACCCAAAGAAAAACTCGAAGAAATCCAACTCATTGTTTTCCTACATCAAGCAACAACTAAGAATAGTTTTACACTACAAAATTTTTCTTAACAGAACCTAAGCATGGGTTTTGCTACCTAACAGAAAAGAAATCATCAAGCAACTAGGAGCAAAAAGAATCACCTTAAAAGCTATTATAAAACTCCTATTAGGCCTAAAACAATACTAGTAAGAAAAACTAAAATAAAAGTTTTATTTACTATAAATAAAAGTTCATGCTCTAAAGTTACAGAAACTAAACTAGAATAAACTATCACATAGAAAAAATAAATTTATTTGCTAAGTAAAACAATAGGAAAACAGTAGCTAGTTAAATAAATAGGAATAACATGATTCTGATTAAAACTATTTTTTATTAATTTCTAAAATGCCCAAATAAATTCCTACGGTTAGGCAATGTCAAAACAAAGTTGTGACAAAAGAATCACTAAAAATAATATTCCTAACTCATTTTATAGCAGAATTACTATTCTGTCTAAATCTACAATAAAGCAATTTTAAATAATTTTAACATGACTAATTATATTTTCTTCAGAAACTACAAGAAATTTGCAAACCAACAAAAAAAGAATCACATAAAAATATTAAGTAGATTAAAAGATATGAATTTTACAAAACTGAAACTATTCTGTTAAAACAGAAAACAAAAAAAAATAAAATTAAAAGAAAAATCGGTGCTAATGGGCCTATCTAGCGCCCTGGGCGTAATATAACTAAATCGGGCCCTAGGGATTAAACCGAGTCGGCCCGGTCTAATCTAACCTAACTAAAACCAAACTAAACCGGAACTAAACCGGTTTATTTGAAATAAACCTACCCCTTCGGGGGGATCTAATCTACACCCTCGCGTTAGATCGAGGCAGGCGGAGAGTCAGCGACTCACCGTGGCGGCGGCGGCGGCAGCTCGAGGCGGCGATGGTGCGAGGTCTCCGGTGGTCGGGGGCGGCGGCGAGCCTCCCGTGAGTGCGGCGTGGCGGAAGCTCGGGGTGGGGTCAGGCGAGCTCGAGGTGGCGAGGCGGTCGAGGCGGGGCTAATGGCGCGGCGCCTCGGGCTCGGCGGGCTATTCTGAGCGAGAGAAGGGTTAGGCGAGGCGGGGAGAAGCAGGCGGGGGGGTATATATAGGGGGCTCGGCTTGAGGGGGCGATCGGGGAGGATCGGAAAGGGATCCGGGGATCTCGGGAATCCGTGGCCGTGGTGGTGGTTGGCGTGTTGGCGTGGGGAGGAAGAAGGTGGGGTCCACCGTCAGTGGGAGAGGAGAGGGGGATCGGGCGAGCGACCGGTCGGTGGGGGTTTGGTGGTGCGGTCGGTCGGTCGGTGGCTGGGCAGCTCGGGTCTTGGTGGGCGGTCGGTCATTGCGCCTAGTGGGCCTCGGCTATTGGCTGGGCAGGGGCTGGCTGGCTGGTGCTGGGTCCTTTCTTCTTTTCTATTTTTTTGAATTTAGAGAGAGGAAAAACATAGTAAATATAAATATTTTATATAGGACATATATATATCAAAATGATCAGGGAATATTCCTATAATTTGAACATTTTCTAGGGCAAAACTCAAACTTTATAAAAAATCATTTTTCTAAAATTCCAAATAAAACTCAAATTTGAATTCAAATTTTTGGCAAATGTTTTTCCTCTGATATTTTTGGAGTGTCATGTTTACTCCTCTCATACTTTTTCTCAAGTATTTATCAGGCATAGTTTTGAAATAATTTCCACTGCCAAAATTTGAATTCAAATTCCAACAACTCCAAAACTTCTGAAACTTCAAATGCCACTCAAATTCAAACAAAATGCATAGATTCTTAGCCATAATTGTAAAACATTCCAAATAGGAAATTTGGGATGTTACACCTATCAGAACCATGGCTCAAAAATCTCAGTGTCTCCAAATTGCGTTTGCACACTCCAATCCCATCCCTTTACATTCTTGCAAGTTGCATGCTTTACTTTCCGCTGCTCATATACTCTTCGCATGCTTGCTTGATATGTATTGTGATTGTTAAACTTGTGCTAAAACTCCACTTAAACCTAAAGAGATTAAAAACTGCAACTTTGGTACATAGTGTCTAATCACCCCCTCTCCTCTAGACACCTCTTTTCTCGATCCCTTTCAATTGGTATCAGAGCATTGGTTTCCATTGCTTTGGTTTAATCACCATTGGAGGAAGATGGATGAGTCTACTTTGGGGAGTCTTAGACATAGAGTGCCTATACTTGATGGAGAGTACTTTCATGAGTGGAAAATGAGATGCTTGTGATTTTCAATCAATATCATTTGAACAAGTACATTGCTAGTCCTTGTGCACCTCATGCCGATCCTATGCATCCTACCCCTGATGAGTCAACTGACATGATTAGAAATCTTAAAACTGTTATTCTTATCACTAGAGGCTTGCCTATAAACTTGATTGGAAATTTTCCTACTCTTGATTGTGCCTACACTATATGGAAATTTCTTGAGGAACGATTTCTGAATTACTCCTTGAAAAATCTAGATGAAATTCTTCATAAGTCTATTGCCTTGAGTAAGATGAATTCCAATGATCCTATGTTTGCTAATTGTCTATTTGAACTTACAAACCTTAGGCGTGCCAAAGGAGATGTTGGAATCATTAGCAATATTATCTCTGAAGCTACTAGAATTGATGAAGGAAATCATTGTCAAACTCACTCTAACGAATCACCCTCTCTAGGAATTTATCCACCACATGACGATGTTGAACATGGATACTATGATGAGGATGATAATGTTGGTGACTTTGATCTTGATGATGCAATGAGACACTTTGGTCTTATGGCAAATCTTCGGGGATATATGGCAGGTGGAAAGGAATGGGTTCTTGATAGTGGATGTACCGATCACATGACCGAAGATAAAGACATGTTTCGTGAGCTTGCTGAAAACGACGGTCCTCGAAAGTTTGTCACTTTCGGTGACAACTCAAAGGGTAAGGTGGTTGGCCTCGGTAAGGTGGCCATATCACATGATAGCTCCATAAAAAATGTTATGCTCGTTGAATCTCTTGGATACAACTTACTTTCAGTATCTAGACTTGCTGATTTCGGTTTCAATGTCCTATTTACTGAAATAGATTGCCAAGTGTTTCGTTGAGATAATCATAAAATGGTCTTTACCGGCATTCGTAGAGGTGATCTATACATTGTTGATTTCACTAAAAAGGCTCAACCTAGAACTTTCTTCATTGCTAAGCAGGTAAACAGGTTGGAGGAAGGCATCCCAGGAAGAACATCATGACCAAAAGGAGGCCACTCGAGCTACTTCATATGGATCTTTTTGGTCCCAATGCTTATGAAAGTCTCGGTGGAAATTCTTCTGGTCTAGTTATAGTTGATGATTTTTCAAGATTTACGTGGGTGTTCTTTCTCAATGATAAATCGCAAGTCCAAAAGATCTTCAAAAACTTCGCGAGGAAAGCCCAAAACCAGTTTGAAGTGAAGATCAAGAAGGTTGAGCGACAGCGGAGCGGAGTTCAAGAACGCAAATGTGGACACCTTTCTTGACGAAGAAGGGATTTCACATGAGTTCTCGGCTACGTACACACCTCAACAAAATGGAGTTGTTGAGAGGAATAACTGGACTCTCATCGAAATGGCGAGAACGATGCTTGATGAGTACAAGACACCGAAGCACTTTTGGGCAGAAGCGGTTGAGACGGCTTGTCATGCAACAAATCACTTGTATCTTCGATCACAAGCTACTCGGCAAGACGGCATATGAGATCCTCACCGGTAACAAACCCCAAGTTAGATACTTTCGAGTATTCGACTCAAAGTGCTACATTCTTGATAAGCATCGTCACTCTAAATTTGCTCCTAAGTCTCATGAAGGATTCTTACTTGGTTATGGCTCAAACTCTCACACTTACCGTGTCTACAACAATTTCACCCGAAAGGTTGAAGAGGCGGTAGATGTGAAGTTTGATGAATCTAACGGCTCGCAAGTAGAGCAATTGCCAGTTGATGTAGGAGATAAAGATCCTTCGGAAGCAATCCAAGACTTGTCTATTGGTAAGGTTCGTCCAACGGAGGTGAAGGAGAGTACCTCGTCCGTCCAAGTGGAAGCTTCTACCTCATGACAAGGTGAACCAAGAGTTGATACGGAAGCATCCACAAGTGGGACACGCCAAGACGAAGAAAATGAGGAAGTACACCAAGATGAACATCAACAACCTCCTTCTCCACCACGACAAGAGAACAACAACGTCAACAACAATGAAGAAGGACAAGAAGAAGAACAAGATGAAGAAGATGTTCCACCAAGATCCAAGCAAAGGCTTTCACGAGTTCGAGCAAGGGTTGCTAGAGACCATCCCGTTGAGCAAATCTACAATGATATCAAAACCGGGAGAAACACTCGCTCTAAACACTACAAAAAAATACACTTCCGTGATGATACGTGTTTGTCACAGTAGGTCGCGTTTTTTGTCATGCATGTACATCCATGACGATTTTATGATAGAATCAAGATAGTCATACATGTGCTGTCGTAGAAGTGTTCCATGACATTACCAAAATTATCATCACGAAGTGTCCACTTCCATGACGATAAATCACAGCGTCCGAAGTGCTTTCGTCAAGGGTGACCGACCGTGGCATCCACCATAGCGGACGCCGTTAAGCTATCGGTCAGGTTTTGGATCCGATAACTCGTTAACAGCCCGACCAATGGGGATTTTCCACGTGTAAAATCATCATTGGCTGGAGGAAACACATGTCGGCTCATCATTGGGACAGATGTCATCCACTCATTGGACAGAAGGCGCCTATGATACGTCAACCGTGGCATGGCCCATGCAGAGGCCCATTCTGTGAAAAGGCGGCCCGTTTGACTTGGTCAAAAGATGGCGGGCGGCCCATGTAAAGCTTATTAGCGGCATGTTAGCATATAGCCCATTTACAGCCCGCTAACCCAAGGCCCGTTCGCCCTATCCGAATTAGGCCCGATAGCATCATTTGGGCCATCAATATGATTCAGCCCGTTTTCACTTCTAGCCCATATACGGCCCATGGCGTCTTCGGCCCATATGAGGCCCTATGTAACTCTTGGCCTATTAACGGCCCGTGGTGAAGCGGCCCGTAATGAGCGGTGTATCACTTTACACCCATTAACGGCTCGTGGTGGCGGCCCGTAATGAATAGTGTATCACTTTATACCCATTAACGGCCCGTTATTCCGTTGGGCGTTTCAATATGTTATCTTCGGCCTTCTCGAGCCCATTTATTCTTGGGCTCATTTCGGCATTCATTTACTTACGGCGGTTACTCTCATTTTCTGCTTGTGGGCCAAATTCAGCCCCTGGTTACAGTCGGCCCTTTTGTGGTGCGATGTCGTTGGGCGTTTTCATAGTGTCATCAAATCGGCCTATTAATGATGGCCCGTTATGGTGACCCATGAGCGGATGATTCCAACTCTAACGTTACGGCCATATTGCGGACTGTTATTGGCCCATGTTTGTGTCGATCATCTTGCCGATGTAAGGCCCATTGATGATCTGACCGTAGAAGGCCCATTATTTCTCTGACCCGTAGAAGGCCCATTGTTTTCTGACCCGTAGAAGGCCCCTTGTTTCTGACCCGTAGAAGGCCCACCGTTTCTGACCGTAGAAGGCCCTTGTTTCTCGACCCGTAGAAGGCCCACCATTCTCTGACCCGTGGGAGGCCCGGTGTCACTCTGATAAATATTAGCCCATGGTTATTGTGGCCTAGTTTTAAAAAATAGGTAATTGCAGGCACTAGCAAACCGCAGAAAAAGAACTGCTATGATTAAAAGCAAACAAATAAACAAGACAACAAGGAAATAAATAAGCAAGCAACTTACGCTAGGCTATCACGGCTATCACACATATTACATACTTGGGCATCAAAGTTAGCCACCGATTGCAAATAAACAGCCGACAAAAGAATATACAAAGCGAGAGCACTTGAAGGCACTAGGCCTGGCGGTCGGACCCCCAAACAGTGAAGAAGATGAGCGGACCTCGGTTGTGTCAATGATAGATGCATCAACACTAGATTTAAGGCATGATGGTGCGCAAGGCAGTCCTCGACATCTTCATTGCATCTTTGACTTCAAGTCGGAGCTGAGTGAAGCAAGCCTTTACGCTTTAAGTTGAGATTGAAGAAATCGAGCTGATTGAGGCAGCATTTGTAGGGAGCGTAGCAGAAATTCAAAATTTTCTCGCATCACCAAGATCAATCTCTGGAGATTCTAGCGAGGGAAGGAGAGTGCATCTACATACCCTTGTAGATCGCTATCTTGAGCGTTCAATAGAGCGGGGTTGAGCAGTCGTACTCGTCGTGATCCAAATCATCGGAGATCCTAGTGCGAGCAGACGGCACCTCCGTGTTCAACACCGTACAGCCGGTGGCGTCTCCCATGCCTTGATCCAGCAAGGAGAGAGGAGAGGTTGGGAAGACTCCATCCAGCAGCAGCACTGTGGCGTGGTGGTGGTGGAGGCGTGGTGATCCAGCGGGGCCGCCAAGCACCGCGAGATATGAGGAGAAAGAGAGGTAGGGCTGCGCCAACATGAGAAGAACTTCGTGTGTTGGGCTGCCCTTACCTCCACTATATATGGGGAAGAGGGGCTGCGCCCCACCTGGGTTCCACCCCTAGGGGGGCGGCCAGCCCTAGATCCCATCTGGGGGGCGGCCAAGGGAGAGTGCCTCCCAAGTCAAGTGGAGCCCTCCCCTTAGGGTTTCCCCCATTCCCATGCGCATGGGCCTTGGGGGGCTGGTGCCCCTGGCCCATTAAGGCAGGCGCCCCCTACAGCCCATGCTGCTGTATTGGACGTGGTGGAACAATTTCTGGACCTCCGGACCCCTCAGGAATCCTCCGGAACCTTACAGAGCTTCCGGTACAATCTTTGGAAAAACCGAACTTTTCCGGAACCCGAACAACAACTTTCCATATATAAATCTTTACCTCCGGACCATTCCGAAACTCCACGTGGCGTCCGGGATCTCATCCGGGACTCGAACAACATTCGGGAACCACATACAAACTTCCTTTATAACCCTAGCTTCGCCAGACCTTAAGTGTGTAGACCCTACGGGTTCGGGAACCATGCAGACATGATCGAGGCGTTCTCGGTCAATAACCAACAGCGGGATCTGGATACCCATGTTGGCTCCCACATGTTCCATGATGATCTCATCGGATGAACCACGATGTCAAGGACTCAATCGATCCGTATTCAATTCCCTTTGTCTAGCGGTATTGTACTTGCGAGATTCGATCGTCGGTATCCCGATACCTTGTTCAATCTCGTTACGGCAAGTCTCTTTCTTGGTTCCGTAACACATCATCCATGATCAACCCCTTGGTCACATTGTGCACATTATGATGATGTCCTACCGAGTGGGCCAGAGATACCTCTCCGTCAGCGGAGTGACAAATCGATCTCGATTCGTGCCAACCCAACAGATACTTTCGGAGATACCTAGTGCACCTTTATAGCCACCCGATTACGTTATGGCGTTTGGTACACCCAAAGCATTCCTACGGTATCCGGAGTTGCACAATCTCATGGTCTAACGAAATGATACTTGACATTAGAAAAGCTTTAGCATCTGAACTACGATCTTTGTGCTAGGCTTATATTGGGTGTTGTCCATCACATCATTACGCTAATGATGTGATCCGTTATCAACGACATCCAATGTCCATGGTCGAGAAGCTGTAACCATCTGTTGATCAACGAGCTAGTCAACTAGAGGCTTACTAGGGACATGGTGTTGTCTATGTACCCACACATGTATCTGAGTTTCCTATCAATACAATTATAGCATGGATAATAAACGATTATCATGAACAATGAAATATAATAATAACTAATTTATTATTGCCTCTAGGGCATATTTCCAATAGTCTCCCACTTGCACTAGAGTCAATAATCTAGTTCACATCGCCATGTGATTAACACTCACAGGTCACATCACCATGTGACCAACATCCAAAAGTTTACTAGTGTCACTAAACTAGTTCACATCATCATGTGATTAAGACTCAATGAGTTACGGGGTTTGATCATGTTTTTCTTGTAAGTGAGGTTTTAGTCAGCGGTGCGCAACATTCAGATCCATATGTACTTTGCAAATCTCTAGGTCATATTGTAAATGCTGCTTCCACGCTCCACTTGGAGCTATTCCAAATAGTTGCTCCACTATCGTATCCGGTTTGCTACTCGAGTCATTCGGATAGGCTTTAAAGCTTGCATCGGCGTAACCCTTTCGCCGAACTCTTTATCACCTCCATAATCGAGAAACATGTCCTTACTACTCCAAGGACAATTTTGACCGCTATATGGTGATCCACTCCTTGATCACCTTTGTACCCTCTTGCCAGACATGTGGCAAGGCACACATCAGGTGCGGTACACAGCATAGCATACTATGGAGCCTACGTCTAAGCATAGGGGCGACCTTCGTCCTTTCTCTCTATTCTGCCGTGGTCGAGCTTTAAGTCTTAACTTCATACCTTACAACTCAGGCAAGAACTCCTTCTTTGGTGATCCATCTTGAACACCTTCAAGATCATGTCAAGGTATGTGCTCATTTGAAAGTACCATTAAGTGTTTTTGATCTATCCTCATAGATCTTGATGCTCAATGTTCAAGCAGATTAATCCAGGTTTTCTATTGAAAACCACTTTTCAAACAACCCTATATGCTTTCTAGAAATTCTACATCATTTCTGATCAACAATATATCAACAACATATACTCATCAGAAATTCTATAGTGCTCCCACTCACTTCTTTGGAAATACAAATTTCTCATAAACTTTGTATAGACCCAAAATCTTTGATCATCTCATCAAAGTGTACATTCCAACTCCGAGATGCTTACTCCAGTCCTTAGAAGGATTGCTGGAGCTTTGCATACTTGTTAGCGTCTTTCAAGATTGTCAAAAACCTTCTGGTTGTATCTTATACAACCTTTCCTCAAGAAAACTGTCAAGGAAACAATGTTTTGACATCCTATATGCAAGATTTCATAAATAATGCAATAACTGCTAATCCAATTCCAACAGACTCTTAGCATCGCTCTGGTGAGAAAGCCTCACCGTAGTCAACTCCTTGAACTTGTCGGAAAACATCTTTAACAACAAGTCGAGCTTTCTTAATGGTGATACTTACCATCATTGTTTGTCTTCCTTTTAAAATCCATCTTTACCCAACGTCCTTACGACCATCAAGTATTTCTTCCAAAGTCATGGATCCTCTCTCGGATGTTATGGCCTCGAGCCATTAAATCGAATCCGGGCCCACCATCGCTTCTCCATAGCTCGTAGGTTCATTGTTGTCTAGCAACATGACCTCTAAGACAGGATTGCCTACCACTCTGAAGTAATACGTGTCCTTGTCGACCTACAAGGTCCGGTAGTGACTTGATCCGAAGCATCATGATCACTATCATAAGCTTCTACTTCAATTGGTGTAGGTGCCACGGGAACAACTTCCTGTGCCCTGCTACACACTAGTTGAAGTGATGGTTCAATAACCTCATCAAGTATCCACCATCCTCCCCTCAATTCTTTTGAGAGAAACTTTTCTCGAGAAAGGACCCGTTCTAGAAACAATTACTTGCTTCGGATCTGAGATAGGAGGTATACCCAACTGTTTTGGGTGTCCTATGAAGATGCATTTTATCCGCTTTGGGTTCGAGCTTATCATCCTGAAACTTTTTCACATAAGCGTCATGAACCAAACTTTAAGAAAGCGACAACAGGTTTCTCCAAACCATAGTTCAAATGGTGTCGTCTCAATGGAATTACGTGGTGCCCTATTAAAGTGAGTGCGGTTGTCTCTAATGCCTAACCCATGAGCGATAGTGGTAATCGATAAGAGACATCATAGTGCGCACCATATCCAATAGGGTGCAACTATGATGTTCGGACACACCATCACACTATGGTGTTCGAGCGGTATTATTGTGAAACAATTTCCACAATGTCTTAATTGCGTGCCAAAGCTCGTAACTCAGATACTCATCTCTATGATCATAGCATAGACATTTTATCCTCTTGTCACGATGATCTTCAACTTCACTCCGAAATTACTTGAACCATTCAATAATTCAGACTTGTGTTTCATCAAGTAAATACACTCGATATCTACTCAAATCATCCGTGAAGCAAGAACATAACGATATCCCTTTGCGTGCCTCGGCACTCATTGGACTGCACACATCAGAATGTATTACTTCCAACAAGTTGCTTTCTTGTTCCATTTCTTTGAAAGCAGGCTTTCGGTCATCTTGCTCATGTGGTATGATTTGCATGTCTCAAGTGATTCAAAATCAAGTGAGTCCAAGCGGTCCATCTGCATGGAGTTTCATCATGCGTATACACCAATAGACAAGGTTCGCATGTCTCAAACTTTTCAAAAATGAGTGAGTCCAAAGATCCATCAACATGGAGCTTCTTCATGCGTTTTATACCAATATGACTTACATGGCAGTTCCACAAGTAAGTGGTACTATCATTACTATCTTATATCTTTTGGCATGAAAATGTGTATCACTACGATCGAGATTCAATAAACCATTCCTTTAGGTACAAGACCATTGAAGATATTATTCAAATAAATAGAGTAACCATTATTCTCCTTAAATTAATAACCGTATTGCGATAGACATAATCCAGTCATGTCTATGCTCAATGCAAACACCAAATGACAATTATTCTGGTTTAATACTAATCTTGATGGTAGAGGGAGCGTGCGATGTTTGATCACATCAAACTTGGAAACACTTCCAACACATATCGTCAGCTCACCTTTAGCTAGTCTCCGTTTATTCCGTAGCCTTTTATTTCGAGTTACTAACACTTAGCAACCGAACCGGTATCTAATATCCTGGTGCTACTAGGAGTACTAGTAAAGTACACAATAACTTAATGTATATCTAATATACTTCTATCGACCTTGTCAGCCTTCTCATCTACCAAGTATCTAGGGTAATTCTGCTCTTAGTGGCTGTTCCCCTTATTACAGAAGCACTTAGTCTCGGGTTTGGGTTCAACCTTGGGTTTCTTCACTAGAGCAGCAGCTGATTTGCCGTTTCATGAAGTATCCCTTCTTGCCCTTGCCCTTCTTGAAACTAGTGGTTTCACCAACCATCAACAATTGATGCTCCTTGTTGATTCCTACTTTCGCGGTGTCAAACATCATGAATATCTCAAGGATCATCATATCTATCCCTGATTTGTTATAGTTCATCACGAAGCTCTAGCAGCTTGGTGGCAATGACTTTGGAGATACATCACTATCTCTGGAAGATCAACTCCCACTCGATTCAAGTGATTGTTGCACTCAGACAATCTGAGCGCAAGCTCAACGATTGAGCTTTTATCCCTTAGTTTGCAGGCTAAGAAAATCGTCGGAGGTCTTATACCTCTTGACGTGGGCACGACCTGAAATCCCAATTTCAGCCCTCGAAACATCTCATATGTTCATGACGTTTGACGTCTTTGGTGCCTCAACTCTAAACCGTTTAAGCTGAAGCATCACGTAGTTATCAAAAGCGTGTATGTCCGATGTTACGCAACATCCACAGAGCGATGTTTGGGGTTCAGCACCTGGCGGTGCATTAAGGACATAAGCTTTCTTACATGCGCATAGTCGCTCTTGTCAACTTTCAACTATATTTTCTCTAGGAACATATCTAAAACAGTAGAACTATAGCGCGAGCTATGACATAATTTGCAAAGGGCTTTTGACTATGTTCAGGATAATTAAGTTCATCTAATGAACTCCCACTCAGATAGACATACCTCTAGTCATCTAAGTGATTACATGATCCGAGTCAACTAGGCCGTGTCCGATCATCACGTGAGACGGACTAGTCATCATCGGTGAACATCTTCATGTTGATCGTATCCTCCATACAACTCATGCTCGACCTTTCGGTCTCTTGTGTTCGAGGCCATGTCGTACATGCTAGGCTCGTCAAGTTAAGTGTTTAGCGTGTGTAAATCTGGCTTACACCCGTTGTATGTGAGCGTAAGAATCTATCACCGCGATCATCACGTGGTGCTTGAAGCGACGAACTTTATAGCGGTGCAGTTAGGGGAACACTTTCTTGAAATTTTAATGAGGATCATCTTATTTACTACCGTCGTTCTAAGCAAATAATATGCATAAACATGATAAACATCACATGCAATCAAATAGTGACATGATATGGCCAATATCATTTTGCTCCTTTTGATCTCCATCTTCGGGGCTCCATGATCATCATCATCACCGGCATGACACCATGATCTCCATCATCATGATCTCAATCATCGTGTCTTTATGGAGTTGTCTCGCCAACTTATTACTTCTACTACTATGGCTACCGGTTAGCAATAAAGTAAAGTAATTACATGGCATTGTTCAATGACACGCAGGTCATACAATAAATAAAGACAACTCCTATGGCTCCTGCCGGTTGTCATACTCATCGACATGCAAGTCGTGATTCCTATTACAAGAACATGATCAATCTCATACATCACATATCATTCATCACATTCTTCTTGTCCATATCACATCACATAGCATACCCTGCAAAAACATGTTAGGCGTCCTCTAATTGTTGTTTGCATGTTTTACGTGGCTGCAATGGGTTTCTAGCAAGAAGGTTTCTTACCTCATAAAACCACAGCGTGATATGCCAATTGCTATTTACCCTTCATAAGGACCCTTTTCATCGAATCCGTTCCGACTAAAGTGAGAGCTGGCACCGCTACCCACCTTATGCACCAAGTGCATGTTAGTCGGTGGAACCTGTCTCACATAAGTGTGCGTGTAAGGTCGGTCGGGCAGCTTCATCGCACAATACCGTTGAAACAAGATTGGACTAGTACGGTAAGCATATTGAACAAAACCAACGCCCACAACTACTTTGTGTTCTACTCGTGCAAAGAATCTCGCAATAGACCTAGCTCATGATGCCCTTTGTAGGGAGCGTGGCAGAAATTCAAAATTTTCTCGCATCACAAAGATCAATCTCTGGAGATTCTAGCAGCGAGGAAGGAGAGTGCATCTACATACCCTTGTAGATTTCTAAGCGGAGCGTTAAAGAAACGGGGTTGAAGGAGTCGTACTCGTCATGATCCAAATCACCGGAGATCCTAGTGCGAATGGACGACACCTCGCGTTCAACACACGTACAGCCCGATGGCGTCTCCCATGCCTTGATCCAGCAAGGAGAGAGGAGAGGTTGGGAAGACTCCATCCAGCAGCATCTGGTGGCGTGGTGGTGGTGGAGGGCGTGGTGATCGAGGAGGCCGCCAAGCACCGCGAGATATGAGGAGAAAGAGAGGTAGGGCTGCGCCAACATGAGAAGAACCGTGTGTTGGGCTGCCCTTACCTCCACTATATATGGGGAAGAGGGGGCTGTGCCCCACCTAGGGTTCCACCCCTAGGGGCGGCCAGCCTAGATCCCATCTAGGGGCGGCCAAGGGGAGGAGTGCCTCCCAAGTCAAGTGGAGGCCCTCCCCCTTAGGGTTTCCCCCTTCCCATGCGCATGGGCCTTGGGGGGGCTGGTGCCCCTGGCCCATTAAGGCCAGGCCCCCCCTACAGCCCATGCTGCTGTATTGGGCGTGGTGGAACAATTTCGGACCTCCGGACCCCTCGGAATCCTCCGGAACCTTCAGAAGCTTCCCGATACAATCTTGGAAAAACCGAACTTTTCCGGAACCCGAACAACAACTTTCCATATATAAATCTTTACCTCCGGACCATTCCGGAACTCCTCGTGACGTCCGGGATCTCATCGGGACTCGAACAACATTCGGTAACCACATACAAACTTCCTTTATAACCCTAGCTTCGCCGAACCTTAAGTGTGTAGACCCTACGGGTTGGGAACCATCTGAACATGACCGAGGCGTTCTCGGTCAATAACCAACAGTGGGATCTGGATACCCATGTTGGCTCCCACATGTTCCACGATGATCTCATTGGATGAACCACGATGTCAAGGACTCAATCGATCCGTATTCAATTCCCTTTGTCTAGCGGTATTGTACTTGCGAGATTCGATCGTCGGTATCCGATACCTTGTTCAATCTCGTTACCGGCAAGTCTCTTTCTGGTTCCGTAACACATCATCCATGATCAACCCCTTGGTCACATTGTGCACATTATGATGATGTCCTACCGAGTGGGCCGGAGATACCTCTCCGTCAACGGAGTGACAAATCGATCTCGATTCGTGCCAACCCAGCAGATACTTTCGGAGATACATAGTGCACCTTTATAGCCACCCGTTACGTTATGGCGTTTGGTACACCCAAAGCATTCCTACGGTATCCGGAGTTGCACAATCTCATGGTCTAACGAAATGATACTTGACATTAGAAAAGCTTTAGCATCTGAACTACGATCTTTGTGCTAGGCTTATATTGGGTGTTGTCCATCACATCATTCTGCTAATGATGTGATCCCGTTATCAACGACATCCAATGTCCATGGTCAGGAAACTGTAACCATCTGTTGATCAACGAGCTAGTCAACTAGAGGCTTACTAGGGACATGGTGTTGTCTATGTACCCACACATGTATCTGAGTTTCCTATCAATACAATTATAGCATGGATAATAAATGATTATCATGAACAAGGAAATATAATAATAACTAATTTATTATTGCCTCTAGGGCATATTTCCAACAGCGAATGCACAGAGGTTGTCTCACACCTGCTGGTGAGTAGCTTCAACTCACTGTCTTCATCAAGACAGGACCTTGGGGCCATATCGTTGTCCTCAAGATGGTTTGGCTCACTATCTTCCCTAAATTTCTGCCTGGCGAAAGAGAAACAAGGAGACACGTAACAGGTTTCACAATTATATAAGCAAATAAATGGATATGTTCTGCATAAGGAACATGTTTTTACAACTACAATTTGAAACTGGTAGTTGTTGCAAACATCCAATCAGATGTAAACAGCAAAGCAAACAGCAGTGGAGGAAATGATGCCTATCCAAATCTATACTAGAACAAAGTTTGAAGGCTTGAGAAGGATGAACTTACATTACATGTTAACACGGGCTGGACAAAGCCCTTCTCCATGTTGATGGAAGGATAATTCAATAAATTCCCATAAGAAAATTCTTTATAAGCGTTGCCATTATTCTACATTTTGCAAAGAGTAAATATAGATCAAATGATATTGGAAGAAACAGAGGATAATGAAGCTCAGGTGCAGACTGATGATACATAATCAAATAGCAATTAATGAAGTACATCGTTACAAGGCAAAAGGGAGAGAGAGTCTTGACAAGAGCAATCAGAGCCCATTATTGTTTTGAAATCGTATGATCCTTTGAGCAAGGAGATTCATATGAAATTAGTTTTCATACAACGAGAGAAGGTAAGGCACAAGCAGAAATTTAGGAGTTCAAATTTTGAATTGATATCATAAACATTACTGTATTTGGGCTCCTAGCAGTTCTAATAGGGGTTTGGCCCTTTGGAGTAGGGGTAAAGTGTGAGTACAGTTGGGCATGTGTTTTACGTGGCTGCTGATCTATCTGATTTAACGGTATCACTACATTTTCCAAATACCTAGTTTGTACTCCTTGAGGATCTGCACTCACCCTCTTCCTTTTGGACATCTATTACGAAAGAACAACATTTATTGGAAAAACATAGTGTGACGACACATGGAAAAGTACTGAGAAAATGGATAGGTATGGCATATACTCATATATGATGCTTAAACTAAGCAGATGGTGTAACAAAGTGGAAGTAATGCAAGAGGTCGGATGCAAAATATATGCGACCAATACAACTTTGCAAAGTTAGAGCAAGCACCTTGATGGGTGAATAAGATAGGCCATCCTCCACCATGCCAAGTTTGTTAGCCGGTGGATCGTTCCACAATATTCCTCTCATCGCCCATTCTCATATTCATTTTGATAATGTTCAATATCGACATGCATGAAAACATAAAAACAAGTGAGATTTTCTTTGTAATGCGAAGTGATTCTAATCGATGTGCCTCCTATAGCGCCTTTGTGCTATCTCTGCAGTTCTTTTAAAAGATGCCATGCATGCTGTAATTTGTTGTGTGCATTAATATAATGTGGCCTACTACTCAAAATATGAGAGCTCGAAGTGATGACACTTATGAGATGACAACTTCAACATATAGTAAAGAAGAACAAGTCGACTGACTGTGATTCAAAATATACTAAGGAGAACAACTCGACGACGATCGACCGCAAGAGAAGAGTATCATCTTAAAGAAGAGCGAGAAGAGCAAGCAGATTGAAGATATTACAAGTCTTTCAATACAATGTCGGTTGGCCACCATGATGAACAGGCGCTGCAGAGAAATACTATTCTTTCCGGTCTCTCCATATGTGGCTCACATGCATTTGAAACTAAAGTAGGAACATTTAGCTAACCAATTAAACATCTCTCAGTTTACTAATATCAGCAATAATATCATATATGAATTTGTACAACTAAGCTTGTTTAGCTCGATGGGTGGAGCAGTGCTATTACAACCACGAACCACGTAGGCTGATTGTGGTCATCATAAAATCACGGAAAACATAAGCATGATGTATGCAGTGTTAACCGTGGCGGTGGGATGGCAGATCTGAAGCTGCAAACCGCGCAAAGGGTAGTTAGCAACCGATGTTTGCTTTGAAATAACAACTAAGATTTGGTATGGACAAGAAAGTACGGTCAACAAGTGACAAAGAAATGCAATTATGTTGTCTCTCTATATGTCGCGACATGCATTTGGAAACTCAAGTGGGACCTTTAGCTAACCAATTAAATGTGTTGGTTAACTAATATCAGTATCATATCACAATCATATTTGAACAACTAAGCTTTCGAATTCTGAGTGCGTGTTGTTTAGCTTGAAGGGTGGAGTAATGCTAGTGCGACGAAAGCACCTCATGAGATCATAGTATAGTAGATAAAAGGGGAAAACACTAAGCATCAAGAGAAAAATCAGGAAAGTGGAACTAGCTGGACCAGTGGGTGGCGCACATGCTTTTCGAAACGAATATAGTAACATTAGGTGACCAATTAAACGTTCTCTATTTTAGTGATATGAGCATCATATCAGATTAGTATTCAACACGTAAGCTTTGGGTTGAGGTCTTGAGGAGTAGTGCTAGCGACACGAAGCACCTCGATGATGGTAGTGAATATAAAGGGAAACCATAAGCTTTACGAGTATAGTGCCTGTCCATGGCAGATTTGAAGGTGCAAACCGAACAAAGCTGCCATGACCAATGTTTGCTTTCAACTAGCCACTATGATTTGAGTGCGGACAAGAAAAGTACGATAAACAAATTACGATCTATTTTGCGGGTGAGATCAATAACTTAGCACATATGGAAGAGTACCACCTCTCTTGCGGCGCCATGTAGGCCTATCTTGTCGTTGAGGGTGATGCGGGTGCGATGGTTGTCGGCAGCGGGGAAGAAGACTTTAGGCGGCAAGCGACGGGTCGAGGATATATCCTATTGCCGTGGGCGAAGCGGTCGTAGGGCGGCAGCGACAAGGTGGACGGCGGCACCGATGAAGCGAGAGGAGGCGATGAAAGGATCTGGTCAGCGCCGTGGATGAGAGACATCCATCTCTTGCGATGGGACGGCGAGGTAGGGGTAGCAGCTCCGGCAAGGTGGAGGATGGGGTGGCGGACGGAGGAGGTTGGCATGATCGAGAGGTTGTCATGTCGTCGACGGTGTATGAATGGGGAAATGCGGGGAGGGGATCTCAAACTTTGGGGCGCTTCTACGAAATGGGGAAAGTTATGAACTTATCCCTCGTTTAAAATTTCAGACATCGCGTCGGTTGGGGATAGGATGGTAATCTCGCATCTCCCAAATATTTGCGGTAACTATTTGAGGCGAGGCGGTGTTTTGCATACGGTTGGCGCCCACGGTGTATGAGCAGGGCTGACAGGTAGAGGCGGTTGTGTCACGTCGATGTTAGTTACACATCTGCCCTATTTAAAATATTAGCCTACATCGATTTGGACGAGGAGAGTTTGTTTTTCTGCCCATTGTGTATGAATGGGAAGTGGAGGAAGAGACAAATGTCTTTTGGGCGAGCTTGAATCAAATGTGTTTTGCATACGTTTGGCGCCCACCGTGTCTGAATGGGCTCGAGGCCGTCGTGTCACGTCGATTGAAGTTACTAGTCTACCCACAGCCGACGGTAGTGTAAATCCGGTCGATAAGGATGTCAAGTGTCGGGGTGAGACAGTAATTTCCATCTTGCAAACACTTGCTTGGGCAGCCCACAAATTATAGTGGGTGTTTAGCAACCGTTCAAAACTTGGGAGAATTGGCATTCACGTTTGCCACAGGCCTGGCAAACTAAATTCAAATCAATTTGTATTTGATTACAAATATCCATAAATAATTATAGGTTTTGTTATTATTTCTTCAAAACCACAACAAAGATTTATTCCACCTTTATATATGATTATGATTTAGAAATGCCGTGATCTTGAATTGAGTGGGTTGGATACACTCTGAGTCAAATAGTTATTTCATCAATACAATATGCTCACACGAAAAACAGTTCACCTTATGTCAATCATACAAGTCTTGAGGATTACCTCGCCTAAAAATCCGGATCATTACAACACATGGACAACATAGGGGTCTTGCAACATAATCCATTCAGAGACATAACACAACATGCAAGTACAATAATCTAATGATAATTTCAACTAGTATCTAAAGAAGAACCGGGATTACCTTGGGCTTCGGATAGCGAAACAACAGGACCTCCTCCGTCTTCAAATGTAACATCTTTACTTCCTCCAATTATTGGGTTGCTTGCATAATGCGTGCCGCTAATTCTGTAATTTCCAGCCTCAAGATAAAGATTACCTCATTCATGGAAGCCGCACCATCTCTTTCTGCGTCTAGTAGAGCCTCAAGCATTATAATATCTGTGCTCAGACTGCTCTGTGGCGGTGTTGCCTCTGAACTGCTACCATCTGGTAACATGGATGTGTAAGTGCATCTAGTGCCCTTAGTGATTTTGGTGTATTGAAGACTTATAGGTTAAGGGACTAATGTGTTTGTGAGTGTACACAGGTCTATAAGTCTATGAGGAGTTTGATATCTGAGAGAAAGTCGACCCTAAAATGAAGTTCTTATTTGAAGACTTTGATATTACGAAGACTTTACGAAGACTTTGAAAGTGAAGAAATTGGTGTGACCTTGAAGACTTGGTATTCATTTGAGGAACATGAGCGTGAAGACTTTTGTTTTCGTAGTTTCGTTTTCTCTTCCTTGAGTCATAGGAAACACCGTCTTTGTTAAAGGAATTAGAAATACTAAGGAAAAATTTCCATGTGATGCTCAACTCAAAATCCTACACCTACCAATCCCTTGAGTGAAGCCTTTGGAAATCTCATACTGATTCAGTCAATTTCTTTAGTGTGAGGCGAAGTTCTTACGGTATTGAGAATTTATTCGGCGAGGAGTTAGGAATTCGCCGATGTGGATTGCCTACGATGAGAACATGATAGCCACGAGGAATTTGAGATTCAAATTTCCGACCGTTCTTGTGCTCTGGCATGACTGTCCCAAAATATCTTATCCACCTAACGGTCATATCATTGAAGGGCATTTATGTCTTATCATGTCGGGCTGCTCCCTAGGCTATAAATAGCCGCCCCCTACAACCACTAGCTGGTTGGCTGCTCCAAGAAACTTGACACTTGTCATTTGAGAGCAACCCATCCTCAGGGACTTTGAGCGAAAATCATCAGTGAGGAAAAACCCAAAACCAAACCCTACAAACCCAAAGTGATTGAGCATCCTTGAAGAGATTGATCCTGCTTGGATCCGGCGCTTATTACCTTTGAAGACTATGCTTCTTCAGACGGTTAGGCGTCATGGTCTAGAAGAATCCAAGAGGAATTGTGGATCGCCGAGTGACCAAGTCTGTGAAGGTTTGGAAGTCACTTGAAGACTTACCACAGTGATTGGGCCGAGTGCATGTGACCTTAGTTCAAGGAGAATACGGTGAGGACTTGGTGTCTGAGCTGCGTGCTCAGCGATTGGGTGTCCGGGACTGTGTGTCCTCGAGTTTAAATACTCAGCCGCTCCAACCAGACGTACAAGCTGAGACAGCAGTTGGAACTGGTCTACCAAATCATTGTCTTCACCAACCTACTGGTTCTATTTCCTCAACCTTTTCATTTCCTCATTCTTTGTCTTTGAGTGTTCGTTCATATCGTGTTTGAAGACTTTGGTGAAGACTTTCTCAATTTCCTCAGTTCAATTTCTTGATCTGTTTGTCTTCATCTTGTGCTATCCTGTGTCTCGCTTTACGTACTCTTTGATTGTCTTCGTTTTATCACGATGACCATGCCGCATTCTCTTATGCTTACTTCTAAGTACTTATTCGCTGCAAGTAGTTCTTAGCTAAGGAATTTCCTCACGGCAAATTCCTCATTGAAGAATTCATAAAAATCGCCTATTCACCCCCCTCTATTCGATATAGCACTTTCAATTGGTATCGAGCAAGGTACTCCCTTGTTACGTGTGATTTTAGTTTAACCACGGGTTTTAGTTATATGGGCCATAAGTATGATCAAGGTCTCAGCGGGGTGTCCTACCTTTGATGGGACGGACTACCCCTCTTGGAAGAACAAGATGCGAATGCATCTTGAGGCAATTGACAATGATCTACGGTATGTTGTGGAAAATGGTGTTCCCTCGGTCACACCTTCTCGAATCTGCCGATGTGAAGAGATTCAAGCAACTCGATTCTCAGCGAAGAATATCATATGTGGCCATCGAGCAAAGGACAATATGGAAGAGTGAGTGCTTTGGAAACTTCCAAGCTCATACAGGACAGGCTGTCCAAAGTAAATGAAGGAGTCTCAACTCAGCGTGACTCTCGAGTTGATGTTCTTCACAATCTCTTCAACGCATCAAAAGACTCGACAACGAAAATGTTCAACAAACCTTGATCGCCTCTTGACATCTCAAATGAGCTTCAAGCGCTTGGTTCCTTGACATCACCGACCATGAGGTGGTGAAGAAATTATTGAGATCGCGATTCCTCATTTGATACTCTGCTGATGATACAAGAGTGTCTGACTACAAGTCACTTGATCCGGTGATATCCTCGAGGCTAAATACTCATGAGTTCCACTTCTTTGAAAAGAGATCTCTATGGTTCTAGCTATGGAAAAACCGTGCCACGAAGGCCAAGGTTGTGTGCGAATCGTGTGTGAAGACTACGGTAGTAGCCTTGGAGATCTGAAGAATTAGGCGAGGAGCTAGCACTGCTCATGAAGAAATTCAGAAGTTCTCAAGGCGTGGTCGCTTTGGAAAATCCTCAAGCGGTGATTCCTCATCCGGTGACTATAAGAAGACTTTGCCACAAATGCAAGAAACCTGGTCACTACATCCAAGATTGTCCTCGATGGGAAAAGGAATTAAAGAAGAAGAAACACAAGGATTACAGATTACGATGGCCGAAGAAGAAGAAGAAATCATCGAAATCTTCATCATGAAAATCCTCAAAGCCTTCTTCTCACAAGAAAAGCAGCTCCAAAAGGCTCGGGCATTCATTGGCAAGGAAATGGACTCTGAAGCTGAATCGAGGAACATGAGGAAGAGGAGGCATCGAGAAGAATCTAAGTCGGTGTGGCGAGTCTAGCTCTACGCTCTTGCTTTCGTCGACAAGTCCATCTTCAACTCTGAAGAAAATGACCTCACCAACAAAGATGATGAAGATAGTGATGACTCGCTCCCACCTATTGCTTCATGGCAAAGGGTGCCAAGGTACTCAAATATACCTCCTCTGAATCTAGTGAAAATGAATCGATGAAGATCTAAAGCCCGATTACTCAAAACTTGCTAAGATTGCTGTAAAACAACAAAGGGCTTTGAAAAGGTTCAAAACATGCTAGATAAGAGTGATGATATGTTAGGTGAAGAAATGGATCGCACTAAAGCCACATTGAAAATCTTGAGACTTGATCTAGGTTTGACAACCTTCAAGGTCATCATAACACTCTCTTGTCGATCATGAGAAACTTTCTTATGAATTTCTTCAAAAGCAAGATCTTGAGAAGCTAAGAGTGAGTTATGAAGATCTTGAAGAACACGATTCATTACTTGCTCAACAAATCAGCGCTTCTCGGGAAGAATTTGTTCCTCCATGCTTAAAGTGCATTGAGCGTGAATCTGCTAATTCTTCACTGAATGTTCAAATGCTTCAACTATTACAAATTCTTCACCTGCCTCTGCTATCACTAATTCCTCATCGAGGACATTGCTAGTATCCTTGACGATGCAGGGCTGAAGGAATTGTACATACAGGCATGTCTGAAGCCTCAAAGGGCATCGAGACTCTTTGTGATGTGCTTAAAAGCAGATCCTCAACAGGAACCCTAGGAAGAGGTATTGCCTTTGAGAGGAAACTCAATCTTGATGGAACATATTGGAAGCTTTGAGCGGTATCCCAAAACCTCATGGGTTGCTGCAAAGGGACCTCGATTGATCCATCTAACTTATCTGACTTTACATGTGAATCTCCTCATTCTTACGATGAGTCATTTAACTCAACTATAAACTGTTCAAAAATCAGAATGGTGAAGTATTTGCTAGATATGTTGGCACTAAGCTGCGAGAGCGGTTCCCCTATGAAGAAAATCCGGGTTCCCAAGAAGTGCCTTGAAAGTCTTGGTGAATGTCCTCATGGCGCCACTGTGAAGAATAGGAACCCCAGATCAAACTCTTCATATGGATCCAAGTCCTCATACGGACCAAATTCCTCACGTGGATCAAAGTCCTCAAATGACTATCATCGTGCTAACAACTCATCTCACGAGGTAGAGCTAAGGGCTATGAATATGTGCATTATTCTTCAAACCAATATGTTCATAAGTCCTCGAAGAATTTCTCTGCTTATTCATATGCTTACCTAACCCCTCTTATGTGAAGCGAAATGGATTGGCCTCTATGCCACCATTCTCATATAGTGCTCGTAGAGTGATGAACTCTTTGCCACCCCTTGAGATGTGGGTGGTGAAGAAAAAGAACTAACCTCTTCGCAGGGTCAGGTCTCGGGCGTGCTTTAAGCGTCTGAAGAATTTCTTGGGGACGACAAAAATGCTGAAAGGATGCGAGGCTAATCATGATGAAATGAACTTTCATTTCACCGTCCTCATACTTCTTATCATTATCTTGTTGATGAAATTCATCGATGAACTTGATATCATATTCTTCAGCGATGAAGTATATGAGATTGTAAGTTGCACTAATTCATCTGCGGGATGATCAACCCAAAACCAGAGTGGGTTCTCGATAGTGGATGTACAAATCACATGGTGGTGACAAGAATCTATTGATGGATGCTCCTTATCACCGTCACATCTGAAGCATATCATCTTTCTTGACAAAGGCAAAAGTCAGGTATTGGGTCTTGGTAAGGTTGCGATCTCTAAGGACATACACATGGACAAAGTCATGCTTGTTGAGTCCTTAGGATACAACCTCATGTCGATCTCAATGCTTTGTGATCTTGATATGGTTGTTATCTTTGGCAAATATCGTTGTGTTGTGATTATGGAAGGTGACAATTCCAAAGTCTTGAAGGCTTTAGGAGAGGAGACTTGTATATTGTTGATTTCTCTCTGGGACCACAACCAGCCGTGTGTCTACTTGCAAAAGCTTGGAAGGCTGGCTATGGCATCGGCGACTTAGTCACATGAGGCATGAGGAATTTGAACACGCTTGCAAAGAAGAAGCATGTCATTGGCATTGAGAATGTCAAATTCCTCAAGGATCACTTGTGTGGAGCTTGTGAAGCTGGAAAAATGACCAAGGCCAAGCATCCAGCGAAGACTATCATGACCACTACTCGTCCTTGAATTGCTTCACATGGACCTCTTTGGTCCTAATCATTACTCATTTGTCACTAATGGCGCATCTCTATATGGCTTTGTTATTGTTGATGATTACTCCGTTACACATGGGTACACATTGTTACTTACAAAAATGAAGTGCAGGAAGTCTTCAAGCGATTTTCCTCGAGGGCTTCAACTAACTTTGGTGTGAAGATCGGACACATCGGGAGTGACAATGGAACTGAGTTCAAGAATTCTGGTCTTGATGCCTATCTTGATGAACTTGGTATTACTCATGAGTTATCTGCTCCTTATACTCCTCGTGAGAATGGCGTCGTGGGCGCAGAACAGAACTCTTGTTGAGATGGCTGCACTATGCTTGATGAATACAAAGCGCCTAGTCGTTTTGGATTGATGCAATTGATCTGCGTACCACATCATCAGCAGTATATCTTCACAAATTCTTCAAGAAGACTGCCTATGAACTCCTTCTTGACAAGAAACCCAATGTAAGTTATTTCAAAGTCTTGATTGCTAAATGCTGGATTAGAGATCCTCATCACAATTCTAAATTTGCACGAAAGCACATGAAGGTTTATGCTTGGTTACGGAAAGGACTACGCACACCTCTGAGTCTTCAACATCGCTCTTCACAAGATTGTTGACCTTTGTAGATGTGCGGTTCGATGAAACTAATGGCTGCAAAGAGCACCTACCTACGTGTTAGATGAACCCTTTTGAGGAATCTATCAAGTTCAAAAGGCAGCGAGGATGTCATTCCTCTTGAAGAATCTGCTGAAGAATTCATTCCGATCTGTGAAGAACGTCGGTGATGCACTGAAGATAATCTTTGAAGACAATGGTCTTTGAGAAAATGATCAAATTCCTCGGCGACTACCAGCTCATCCTCGCGTTGCAAAAGAAGTCCAAGTTGACAAGATCATCGATGACATTGAGCGCGGGTCCTCTCACACGCTCAAAAGCTTCACATTTATCTAACTTTTGTGGGCACTATGCTTTTGTCTCTATCAGAGCCCACTAAGGTAGATGAAGCATTCTGGAACTGAGTGGATTCAGGCCATGCAAGAAGAATTACATCAGTTCAAGCTCAACAATGTCAGGAACTGGTCAAACATCCAGATCCTGCAAGCATAATATCATTGGCACAAAGTGGATCTACCGCAACAAGCAAGATGAAAATGGCCTTGTGGTGAGGAATAAGGCACGACTTGTAGCTCAAGGCTACACACAGGTTGAAGGAATTGATTTGATGAAACTTTTGCTGTTGCTAGACTTGAGTCTATTAGCATATTACTTGCCTATGTTAACCATCACAATATCACTTTATATCAAATGGATGTGAAAAGTGCATTCCTCAATGGTAAGCTTGAGGAAGAAGTATATGTTGCTCAACCCCAGGTTTTGAAGATCCAAAGAATCGACAAAGTCTTCAAACTCAACAAGGCCCTCTATGGTCTCAAACAAGCCCCCCAGGCGTGGTATGATACATTGAAGGAATTCTTCGTGAAGAATGGCTTCACACCAGTTCACTCGACCCTACTCTCTTTACTAAATCATATGATGGTGAACTGTTTGTGTGCCAAATATATGTTGATGATATTATCTTTGGCTGTCTTGACCAGCGTTATAGTGATGAATTTGCCTATATGATGAGTGAAGAATATCAAATGTCTATGATGGGAGAGTTGAAATTCTTCTTAGGTCTTCAAATTAAATCAACAACACAATGGCATATACATATCTCGGAGAAATACCTCAAAGATGTCTGAAGAAATTTGGCATGCAAGATTGCAAAGCGTCAAAATTCCTATGCCCACAAATGGCCATCTATGCCTTGATGAAAATGGTATTGACTTGATCACAAGGTATACCGCTCCATGATTGGTTCTTTATTGTACTTATGTGCATCTAGGCTAGATATAATGCTTAGTGTTTGCATGTGTGCCCGATTTCAAGCTACACGAAGGAATCACACCATAAGGCTGTGAAGCATATTCTTGATATCTAGCTCACACACCAACACTAGGATTATGGTACCCCAAGGGCTCTACTTTTGATCTCATTGGATATTACGACTCGACTATCTTTGGTGATCGTGTGGACCGCAAGTCAACATCTGGTACTTGTCATTTCCTCGGACGATCTTTGGTCTGTTGGTCCTCGAAGAAACAGAACTGCGTATCATTGTCTACTGCGGAAGCTGAATACATTGCCGCTGGCTCTTGTTGTGCTCAATTGCTGTGGATAAAGCAAACTCTCAAGGACTACGGCATCAACGTGAAGAATGTGCCTCTCTACTGTGACAATGAGAGTGCCATCAAGATTGCTCACAACCAGTTCAGCACTTTCGAAGACAAAGCACATTCAAATTCGTCATCATTTTCTTCGTGATCATGTGTTGAAGGCGACATCTTCATCGAGCATGTGAAGGCTGAAGAACAGCTAGCGATATCTTCACTAAGCCCTTGGATGAGAAGAGATTTAGCAAGTTGCGGTGTGAGCTAAATATCTTAGAATCTTGAATGTTCTTTAAAAGGACACACATCCGACACTTATGCAAAATTGATGACTTAGATGTGCAACAAATGAAAAAGCGTTTTCTTCAATCAATGAAGAATAACACTCTAAGTGTGAAGAAATTAATGAAGAATTTGATTCTCGAGAACCCTCGACAATTATGCTGCGGTGTCTGAAATCATCATTCTTATCTGATGAGCCACGCCACCACCAAAGTTGAAAATCTTCAATTTGAGTTTTCCTCAGTTTTGAAATTCTCAGTTTTTCAAATTCTATATATATGGGTTTATGTCCTCTCAGCATTCACTTATGGCTATTTCTTCAAGTCGCTCTTTACGCTAAGTGAATGTGATGGGACCCTTCCCCTCTATGCTATACTCAACCCAATCTATTCACAAATTCTTCATATGCGTTCTATTTGAAACTTCGTTCAAAATCTTCTTTGTGTCCTTGTCATTTGAAGAAATTGCGAGCGGAACTTTAAAACTGATCTTATCCAAACTTTCGGTTTTGCCGCTCAAACCGTTCCGCATCCCACGATGCATTATTTTATTCACCCACGATCGTACGATCTTCACTACCGATGCGTGGGTGACACATGTCGTGAGAAGGAGAATGGTCGAGAACACGTTAGTCCTAAATCTTGAGGCGAACAGTTTTACTGCCTCTATAAATACCCTCTCTCCATCCTCACTTCTTTTACTCCGCTCGATCTCTCTCTCCCGCTCGAGCTCCTCAAACCCTAGCGCCGCCGCTACTCCATCGTCGCCGGTGAGGAAGAGCTTCACTGCCTCGACCTCGTCGCCGACATACTCGCGCCGACCGCGGAAATCTTCACTCCGCCACCGCCGTAGCTGTCTTCCTCCGCCAAGTTAGGGCGCGGAAGATTTGAACTGACGAACTTCCCATCTGTTCTTCTTAGTTCGTCGTGTTCTTCACTTCGGGTAATTAAAAGTTACTTTTATTACTCGCTTTGATTCTCAAACCTTCCTGAAAATCTTCAAAGGTGTTTATTCTTCAAATCTTCACACATATGAACACCTCAAACAAAATATGCTCTTGATTCGTTTCTCTAAGCAATGTTTTCTTCAAGATTCCTCAATTGTGTGGATCCTCGATCTATACAACTCTGGAATCTAAGACAAAGATCGCTTATTGAAATTCTTCAAGGCTCATCTGGTTAAATTCCTCAAACTAGTTCCTTTTGAAAAACCTTACGAGAATGCATATGACCTCTCCAAATTCCTCGCAACTATACTCTGTTCACGGTACTCATGTCATTTGCTGAATCACTAGGTTCTCATCAACTTAACTCATTTGCAGCGTTCCTCGAAGAAAAGTTGCATACTTCTTGAGAGAATTCATTTGTTCAAATTCCTCACGAAGAATATGGCGAAGGAAAAAGCAACAGAAAGGAGGAAAGAGGCTGAGGTCATGACTGCGTTTGAAATCCACGAGGAAATATATGTTGATTATTGCACACTGATGAAGCGAGTTCGACAAAGAAAACAAAAATCAGCGCAAAGTGCGCATTCAAAGGAATCAGCGGAGATGGGCAAGGGAATGGAGGAGTACAGATATGTAACTCCAAAGTACATGAAGAAATTTGCACTCAATCCTCCATGCCCAAGAGCTCCATTGGCACTGGCCAAGAAGTGACCCCACCGCATCAAGCGTGGTGAGGACTTTCTGAAGAATGGGCCAGCGCCAAGCCAAATTGGCAAGACAAGCCAGCGAGGCGGTGAGGAAATTCAATGAGGACTCTGCTACCGCTGCTGCCCTTGAGGCCTCTGTCAAGCCAAGAAAATCTATGGCAAAAAGCCGCACACAAACCAAGTGCTTCACCAGCAGTGCTCTCACGGCCAAGTTCCTCGGCGGTGCCCTCACGGCCAATTCCTCATGCTGCTCCTGCTCCTCCAAAATCCTCGGCTCCTTGATTCCTCGGCAGCTCCTCCCAAATCCTCGGCAGATTCCGACAAAGTCCTCGGCACATGTGCATCGGCCACGTGCCAAAGGGCTGCGAGCTTCTCCATTGCCTCTGGTGTCTCGGCAAGTTCCTCGGCTGCACCAAAGTCTTCATCTGGCCCGACTCTGCTGAAGACTAAGGCCCTGACTGGGCGAGGTCCTCGGCCAAGTCCTAAGAAGAAGCAGTTCGCCTTCCAAGTGCCACGAAGATGATGAGGCTGATGATGATGAACTTGCAGAAATCATCGAGAGATCGCCAAGAAAAGGGCGCTAGAGCGAAGGCACATCTGTGCCCTTTGTTGTTGGATCGAGGAAAATCCTCGATTACATTGATCTACGGCACAAGGATCCAAACACCCCTATGCGACTTTCATCGACTCTGGACAAAGTCATATCTGACCCATTTCATCCTTGAAGAGAAATGGAAGTTTGAAAAGGCAAGAGAGAAAAAAGCTCAATACTGAAGGAGAAGTTCACGAAGAAAAGCGTTGTCGAATGACACGAGGAACTTCTCAAGGTCCATCTGAAATTCAAGACCTCGGCAAAAACTTTGATGCTTATTATGCTGATTGGCAAGGAGCCAAGGTCAGATTAAATCAACTGACGAAGAAATTCACCAATGTTGTTGCCCTAGCGCAACATGAAATTCCTCGGTGGAGCCTCGGCTCAGCCGGTGAAGAAATGTACGACCTTCTTGATGAAGTTCGAGCTCTTGAAGAAAATGCAGTTCGAGGCTGATGATCCCATTCCAGCCATGATGAAATTGCGGGGCATCCACTAGTAGTGCGCTGAAGAAAGCTGGACAAGTCGAGGCAAGCTGCATCGATTGCGCTGAGAAAATCAACCAGATTCCTCGGCGCCTCCTGCGCCAACACCAACTCAATTCTTCCATCTGCCTCGATGTGAAGAAGACCAAAGGCTGCGAGCGAGTTGCGGTGAAGAAGCGAAAGCATCGGCTGCGTCAAACTCTTGACTGCGAAGAAAATGAAGCCAATGACCAGCTCCTTTGAAAATCCTATTGATGTTGTTCCAATTTCCTCAATTCCATCAAAGGACCTTGTTCCTTTTGATGAAGATTATGTGATCCCAAGCGGATCGATGAAGAAAATCATTACGCTGCTTCATCGAGCAGATTGATGAAGAAATTGAAGTGGAAGCAATCCCTTCAACCCCAATCATTTCCTCGCCTATGCCTCGGTTCACAGCTGAAGAGGCCGTGTTGAGAACTTGAAGAAGATGTGGATATTGGAAGCACAACACCAGTGATGAGCGATGACTTTTGGGAAAGTCGGCATCCAAATTCTCCACTCTTCACCCCAATCCAGCAGATACCTCGGTCCCTGCTCCAGCGGTTCAAATGGGCTCTGAAGAAACTCATCCCACTTCATCATCCATGAAGAAATTCCAGCCACTAGCGCTGATGAACTCTTCTTGCTGATCCTCAGACTGCACCTGTTGAGGAACAAGAAATTCCTCAGCCTGAAGAACCTGAGATGCGATTCCAGAGGTCGTGATGCAACTCACTGACACTCCACTGTCAAAGCCAAAGAATACCTTCTCAACAAAGCAAAAGTTCAAGGCTGAAGACTTCTTCAGCGAGCATGTATTCTTCACTAATTACAATCCATATGATTCTGCTCGCGTAAGGAAGAGGCGTTTCTGGACTGCCAGTCAAGCCAATTTCTATTCCTCAGTGCTCTTCAACAAAGACAAAATCTTCGATCATGCACATATTCCTCATGTGGACATGGAGTCTCTGCCGAGCTTTGAGCCAGTCCTCGGTGTTATTCACGATGCGGGACTTGAATTTCTGCTGACATCTGTGATTGGAATGAAGAACTCATTCTTCAATTTTATGCAACGCTGCACATCACGGAGGCAGCTGAAGGCGTGAACTCATGGGTGTTAGGCTGGATGTCGAAAATACTCACTACAAGGCACCAGCAACTAAATTGCTTCATGCCCTACCACTCAGTCCTTAAGCTTGATGGTGCTCGTTGTATCTACAGCGAACGAACTTTCAAATCACTATATGCAAGTCTTGATGAAGCCTTTGAAGCGAGGGCAGGCCCCAAGAACAAAATTCCTCGTCAAGGAATTGTGTATGTGCCTCGGACTGTCTATCGGATTCAGCGAAGACAATGAGTCCTATCAAAGGCCACGACTCAAATGATGAAGACATCGTCGGCATCATGAAGAATATGCTTTTCAATATCATCCATGGCGTTCCCGTCAACTTCCATCATTTCTTCATGAGGACTCTGGCAAACATTGCTATGTCACCATTTGAGCTGAAGCCTTATCGCCTTGGATAATGAGATTCATCGGGACAAGGTCTTCACTCAATTACAAGGCTGATACTCGAACCACTGCAGCTACTTGCCCCAATTGAAGTCCTCAAACGGACATTTACCTCAGCTGATGACAAGGGCAAGGCTACTGCTGTGATCGATGAAGGCATTCGTCCATTGGATGGACAATTTAGCAAAGCTGCATCCTACTCCACCAATGATGACTCTGCCACACATGATTACGCGCAAATACCTCAGCCAAGCAAAGTCCTCAAGCCACGGCACCGAGGTGATGGTGATCGTGAGTTACTCCTCGGTCTTCATCGGAAGGTTGATCACAATCATAAATGGGTCAAGCGTCGGTTTGGTTCAATTCTTCACAACATGACCTCTACACACAATGCAGTGAAGAAAAACCACTACTACCTCCATGAAACCTTCAAGCGCTTTTGGGCTGTTCTTTCAAATGTCTACATTTGAAGAAGCGGCGACAATGGGTCTCAAGGAAGAATTTGACTGATACGCACCTCCTCAGAAGAAATACAAGAAGGTCAAAGTTCCTTCCTTGGTGGCCAGCTCCTATTCTTCATCGCGTGACAACGATGAAAATGAAGACTTGGGCGACAACTGCGGCGGGCCCTACTACAACAACCGACCCCAACAACATTTGGCGCTCCTTCTTCTACTTGAAATTCTTGAGGGTGTTAGTCCTCGGTTTTGTAGCGACCTGACCCAAAATCGGTCAAATCTCTGCGTCTGTACCATCCCAAGATCATCTTTGGTACTCACGGTACATCGATAAAGTAATCAAAGTTCAATCACACTGAATATCATTAAGCGATTCTCATATAGAGTCTTTATTACAAGGGAATAAATTCGGCTCAAGGCCAACTCATGAGAAATAAACTACTAATGCTGCAGCGTCGAAGATAAGCGAGTCCATCCGACTCAAAGGGCAATCGCCCGGGCGGAGTGTAGCCTCACTCTGATCGGAATATATCTACGCAACATAATACGTTGCAGCCATGTGAATCGACTTTTGGAATAAGTGGCAAGTCATGAAGAATAACAATAATAAAGTTACTAACTCTATATGCATTTTGGCTGTGGAGCTCTAAGTTTCATCATTTTGCGAAAAGCAAATTTTATCCTACTACAGATGGACTTGCTTGCAAATTACTACAAATTGTTGGTAGTTATTGAGATGGTTCCGCCAACCAAAATCTAGTTCCCAATTATTAAGTCATAAAACCCTCAAATTAATTCATTAGTTTTAGTGTTGAGATATCCGAATACTTCCAAGTTCGAGGCTCAAATGTCGTAACGGGGACACGGCTAATCGATTAGATCTTTAACTCTGCGGAGGGTTGCACTTTCCCATAGAATCATTCCCTCCTTTAAAGTCTTAGCACTTCATGGTGTTTGAAGGCGGGACCAGATAAACGAGGGTCTTCAAAGAGTTCTTACGGCCCTGCCGGTACCCATCAATCCTACCGTTCTTCTACTTCTCGTAGTACCGTCCAGCCAGCGTCACTACTAGGGTCAACCCAGCGAGCCCATAATGGCTTGCGGCTGCTGCAGGTAAGCTTCGGTCATGGGGCATCCATCCTTCTCTTCGTGGCTGGGTGAAGCTTTCCGCAAGATGTCATGGCGCTTCTCCATGCATCCCGGCCACCACTGGTTTCTCCAGGGTGCCCGTCAACCGTCCTCCACCCAGTAGTGATTTTCCGAAGTCCATCTTGATCATTGTAGTCCATGGGGTTGTCATCATCATTGACTCTCACATCTTGCTTATAATTTCACTCATCCCAAAACCGTCTCTGAGCATAGCAAAGTAACTACTACGTCCGGGGTCATGGTAACAAAGGGGGTTGGTTCATCCTACCACATGATACTACTCAAGTTTAATGACTTCAAGATTTCACTACTGCATGCATGGTGGGGTGGTGACAATTACTAATGCACAAAAACATAGGTATAGAAATAACATGATCAAAACTTGCCTTCTTGATGATCCTCGTAAGCTAAAGATTAGTAGTAGCAAGCTTAGCACTCCGGAAACTCTACCGAGACAAACAATAACACAATAAGCACAAAGCAATAGGATCACACAACATAACAAAAGTAACATAACACAACAAAACAACCAAAACCAAATCCAAAAAGGAAAACTGAAGAAACCAACTCAAAGTTTTCCCTACTCCAAACAATAACTAAAATAGTTTTTATATAACAAAATTCCTTAATAAATCCTAATCATGGTTTTAGGTTAACTTAACAGAAAAGGTTTCACTAAGCAACTAGGAGCAAAAAGAATTAATTAAAAAGCTATTACAAAATTCATTTTAGGCCTAATCCAATTTCTATTAAGAAAAATAAATTAAAACTTTAATTAATTATAAATAAAAGTTCATCTACTAGAGTGACAGAAACTAACCTAGAATAGCTAATCACAAGTTAAAAATAAATTCATTTACTAATTAAAATATTAGGAAAACAGGAACTAGTTAATTAATTAGGATTAATAGGATTCTGCTTAAAACTAATTATTTATTAATCCTAAAATACCCAAGTTAAATTCTATGGTTTGGCAATGTTAAAATAAAGTTGTGACAAAAGAATCATGCAAAAATAATTTTTCTAACTCAAGTTATAGCAGATTTACTATTCTGACTAAAACTAAATTGATGCAATTTTAATTATTTTAACATAGCTAAATATATATTCTACAAAAACTACATAAAATTTGCAATCCAACAAAAAATAATCATCTAAAATAATAAACAGAATAAAAGATATGAATTTTTAAAGCAGAAACTATTAAGCTAAAACAGAAAATCAAAATAAAAGAAAAAGGCCTAATGGGCCTATCTTTGTATACTGTCGTCAAATAGTCTAATTGGGCCTAGGTTTAAACTAAGCGAACGGGCTAAAAAAATAAACCTAACTAATAAATAAACCGGTTGAACGGCGGTTTCTAAATAAAACTTACCCCTTGGAGATCTAATCGTAGCCACTCGTTTGGGATCGGACGAGGCGGAGTTTTCCGGCGGCGTGCGAGTCCAGCGACAATGGCAATGGCGAAGTCGTCAGGTGCTTGGCGTCGGGAGGTCGAGGAGTCGCCGTCTGAGTGCGGACAAGGTCGGGAGTGGTTGGTGGGGTCGGGGTGGTCGGGGAGGGTAGGCGTCGGGCGGCGACTTTGGCGGCAGTCTGAGCTTGACTCAGCGAGCACAAAGCGGGAGGAGAGGGTCTGGCGAGGTCTCGGGGAATGGGGTGCGGGGCTCGGCTTTATAGCTTTGGGGTCCGTCCAGCTTCGAGGATCGAGGCGTCGGGATCCGGATCGCCGGGATCCGTGATCTCCATGGCCCGGCGATCGTGTGGCGGGGAAGAAGATGGGGCGGGGCCCGAATTGAAGAGAGGAGGAGAGGCGGCGGGTGGCGAGGCCTAGGGGATTCAGGCGAGGGGGTGAGCTGGGCGGCTCGGCTGGGTGGCACAGCCAGTGCCATTTGTTGTATTGGTGGGCAGCCAGGTGGGTCTTGTTATTGCTGGGCTGGGGTGCTTTGGTGGCGCCAGAGGGTTTTCTTTTTAAAATTTTATTTTTTAAATAAAACAAAACAGAAATAAAACAATATCTATAAATATTTTATATAGGGTATATATATACCAAAATGATCGGGAATATTCCCTTTCATTTGAACATTTTTCAAAGGCAAAATCAAACTTTATAAAACCCATTTTTCAAATTCAAATAAAATTCAGATTTGAATCCAAATCTTTTGGCAATGTTTTCTTTGATATTTTGGAGTGTCATGTTTGCTCCTCTCATACTTTTGACAAGTATTTATCAGGCTTAGTTTTTTTGAAATGTTTCCCACATGCCAAAGTTTGAAATTCAAATTCAAAACTCAAAATTCTATGAAACTTCAAATGGCATTCAAATTCAAACAGGATGCATAGGATGCTTAGCTTTAATTGTAAAACATTCCAAATAGGAAATTTGGGATGTTACAAACCTACCACCTTAAGATGAATCTAGCCCTCGAGATTGGGTTAACTAACAAATAGAGTGCGGATGGTCTCGAAGAAGATCTTCTTGGCGCTCCCGGGTGGCTTCTTCCTCGGTGTGGTGACTCCACGATACCTTGCAAAACTTGATGACCTTGCTGCGGGTGACTCTGCTTGCAGTCTCGAGAATTTGGACGGGTTTCTCCTTGTAAGTCAGATCCTTTGTCAAGCTGTATGGCCTCTAGGGGCCTTGTGTCTCTCAACGGAACATCGGCCATGTCGGCATGACACTTCTTGGTGAGAAACATGGAAGACATCATGAACTCCGGACAATCCTTCGGCAGTTCCAACTTGTAAGCAACCTCTCCGACGTTCGAGGATTTTGTAGGGGCCAATGAATCGGGTGCTAACTTTCCCTTGACACCAAACTTCTTGATTCCACGAAGTGAGACACACGAATATGCTCGGTCTCCCACTTTGTAAGTCACTTCCTTGCGCTTCTTGTCGGCATAACTCTTACATCATGGTTGTGCTATCTTGAGCCTGTCTCGAATCAGCTTGACTTTCTCTTGGAATCCTTGATAAGATCGGAACGAAAAGTGATCGATCTCAACACTATCCACGACAATGGTGTTACGCACCTCCTTAGTATAGAGCTTCAAAGGGCCATCTTCAAACTGGATTGATAAGCTGTTGTTGTATGAGAACTCTGCGTACGGCAAATTATCATCCCAGCTAGACCCATAGTCTAGTACACAAGCTCTCAACATGTCCTCCAGAATTTGGTTGACTCTCTCGGTCTGTCCATCTATCTGCGGATGAAAAGCTGTACTGAATTCCAGCCTCGTACCCAAAGTTTCATGCAAGCTGCTTCCAAAACTTTGAGGTAAAGCTGCGTTCCTCTATCGACACGATTTTCCTCGGAACTCCATGTAGACATCGATCCTGGTCATGTATATCTTGGCCAACTTAGCCTTGGTATAGGTAGTCTTCACGGGAATGAAGTGAGCTACCTTAGTCAAGCGATCAACCACTACCGGATAGAATCATAACCTGAGCGGGTCTGGGTAATCTTGTGATGAAATCCATACCAAGTTTCTCCCATTTCCAATCGGGAATCGGCAAAGGTTGAAGTAACCTTGCTGGCTTACGATGTTCTGCCTTTACGTTGGCAAACATCGCATCTTGCTACGTACTCGGCAATATCCTTCTTCATTCCTGTCCACGAAACTTTGCTTCAAATCCAGGTACATCTTGGTGTTGCGGGGTGAATCAATCTGGTGAATCATGAGCTTCTGAAGAATTAGCTTCTGAGCTCGGGATCATTGGGCACATAATCGATCCTCAAACCATATAGTTCCATGTTCATCCTTACGGAATCCTTTAGCTTTTCCTTCATCCATCTTTTGCTTTATCTCATCGATTTCCTTGTCCGAATTACGGGCTTCACGAATCCTTTCGGTCAAGGTGGACTGAACTTCGAGTTGCAACAAATCCTTTGGAACTATCTCGATCGGAGATCTACGAGGTCATCGACTAACTCTGGGGTAATCCTCCTGCTTTGTAGAGTATTCACATAACTCTTACGGCTCAAAGCATCTGCTACAACATTAGCTTTACCGGGGTGGTAATGCAATCTCATGTCGTAGTCCTTTATCAACTCTAGCCATCTCCTCTGCACGAGGTTCAATTCCTTCTGCGTGAAGATATACTTCAAACTCTTGTGATCTGTGTAGACATCTAGCGATTTCCGATGATGAAATGTCTCAGTCTTGAGTGCATGCACTACAGCTGCTAACTCCAAATCATCGTGGCATAATTCATCTCATGAGGCCGTAGCTATGCAGGCATAAGCTACAACCTTACCTTCCTGCATCAATACTCCTCCGAGGTCCTTGGCGAAGCGTCTAATAAACCTGGTATTCCTTGTGTATGTCGGCAAAATCAACCTTTGGGCTGTGACCAAGCGTTTCTTCAATTCTGGCGGCTTCACATTCCTTGGTCCAAACATACTTGGCTTCCTTCTTCAACAGCTCAGTCATGGGCTTGGCAATCTTCGAAGTTCTCAATGAACCTCCGATAATATCCTGCGAGTCAGAAAACTGCAGATCTCCTTGGTGAGGTGGGTGGCTGCCAATCGGTGGTGATTCAACCTTGGCGGGATCAAGCTGCTATTCCTTCCCTGAAATAACATGTCAGAGGAATCAACTTCCTTCAACCAAAATTCACATTTGCTGAACTTGGCATACAAGCGATGTTCTCGAAGTTTCTCGAACTAGGCGCAAATGTTCCTTATGCTCTTCCTCGCTCTTGGAAAATCAATATGTCATCGATGAACACCACGACAAACTTGTCCAGATATTCCATGAACACCTTGTTCATCAAATTCATAAGTATGCAGGAGCATTAGTCAATCCAAATGACATGACGGTATACTCATATAAACCATACACAGTAGTGAATGCTGTTTTGGGTATATCCTTTTCACGGATCTTCAATGATGATACCACGATCGAAGATCGATCTTAGAAAATACCTTGGCTCCAACAAGCTGATCAAACAAGTCATTGATCATCGGCGGAGGTACTTGTTCTTGATGGTTACCTCGTTCAATGCGATAATCCACAACCATCCTCAAGCTTCCATCCTTCTTCTCTACCAAAAAGCTGGGGCTCCCCAAGGTGATGAGCTTGGCGAATATATCCTTTCTCCAAGAACTCATTTATTTGATCCTTGATCTCTTTCAACTCATTCGGTGGCATCCGATAAGGTCTCTTGGATATTGGGGCTGTGCGGGCAATAGCTCAATCAGAAATTCAATGTCCTGTCGGTGGCATTCTGGTAATTCCTCCGGGAACACATCGGGAAAGTCTTGCACTCTGGCACTTCCTCTGAACAACTCCGTGAGAATGCACTGATTCTTCATCGGCTGTGCTGGCTACATACTTGATCCTCTTCTACTCCGGGGTGGTGAGCAGAATAGACTTGCAGGCACAGTCTATGTTCCCTTCAAACTTTGACAACCAATCCATGCCTAGGATTACATCCAAGGTCTGGGTTTCCAACACTATGAGGTCCACGGGAAATTTATGGTTCCCGATGTTGAGGTTGTAGGACAGCCTACACCTGCCATCATTTCTCCTCTGCGGGCCCGGCGAAGGGGCTTCTAAGGGTTCTAGTCGCAACCGTACTTTTCACAACTACCCTTGATATGAATGAATGTGTTGCACGAGAATCAAAGAGAACCAAAACTGAGCGTGAATTCAATAAAACTTACCAACCACGATTGTACGGCTGATCATAGGCGTCCTCCCGTCGATGTGGTTCCACGAGCACGAGGAGCAGTTTGGCTTCTTCTTTGAGCCTCCATTGCCATTTCCATTCCTCTGCTTGGCCTCCGGGCGTCGGTGGCGTAGTGCCCTGTCTTACGGCACTTGAAGCGGTGATGTGGCTCAGATCCTTGAGCAGGGCGAAAGGTGCTGATTGCCATTACCATTGCCATTGCCATTGCCATGTCCTGACTTGTTGTCTGGCTGCGGTTGTTCCCATTTCCTCCATGGTTATGACCTCCATGGTTATGATGGGTGTGCCCTCCTGAGTCTGGTGCATAGCGGGGCCTGCTGAGCTCCGAGTTGTGCTTCCCCGGCTGTACTTCCGCTTGCGGCTTTCTCTCTGCTGCTTGCCTTCAAGAATGGTGGCCTTGTCTACCAGCTCACGGTAGTTGTTGAAAGTAGCCACAATAAGCTGCATACTCAGTTCATCGTTGAGTCCCTCAAGAACTTCTCACCTTGGCGGCATCTGTGGCCACATCATCGGGGGCATAGCGGCGAGCTTGCTGAATTCATCCACGTCTTGTGCCTGATGCGGTTCCCTGGCGCAAGTTGCGGAACTCACGCTTCTTGGACTCATGGCTCCAGCTGAGACATGGCGGTCTGAAAGCCTGCTGGAATTGATCCCAAGTGATGGCACCAATGGGAAAAGTGGCGGTGTAATTCTCCCACCAAGAAGCTGCGGGTCCATCCGGTTGATGCGCGGCAAAGCGCACCTTCTCAACATCGAGTTCATCCAGCGGTGACTAGCTCTCTTCCGATTTTGCGGAGCCAATCATCAGCCACAATCGGCTCAGTGCTACTAGAGAACACTGGCGGATTCAACCTCGAAATCGAGTCAAGTTGTCCACGAGTGGGTGGTGGCGGTGGCGGTGGATTGTTGGCGTTGTTGTTACGATTCGAATAAGGAGCTGCATCGGTGCATTCTCTGCTCTTTGGAGCATTTGGGTGAGCTCCGCGGGAAACCGATGTCACGTCTGGAGGCATCTGGTGTTTTGGAGTGGATGAGAGAATTAGAATAGAACAATGGTCTATGAGGAATAACACTACCCATATGAATGCACAATCATAACACACCAATCATTTATTCATTCCACTCAAACATGGTTCAAACTTCGATTACAAAAGCTCATGACTAATCGAAGGAAAACATCGGCCTAACTGATCGGCGAAAAAGTAAAAGATAACATGGTGGTCGACTAAAAGTCTTCATCGGTGGCGCCTCCTCTTGGGGTTTCCTTGATGGTACTCCTTCAAAATCCTGATCATTGCTCACGAGGGGCCTTCATCTCCACTCGGGTAAGGTCCTCTCCCAAATCCATCTTTTCCTCTATCGCGGCAAGCTTCATCTTGGTCGTCGACTATCTCCATGAAGTCCGTGATTTCTTCCTCATAGCCAAGGAAGTCTGCGCGTGCCTTCTCCTCCAGTTCGATCCAGCGGAACAAAAGCTTCCGGTGTGTCTTGAGTTGCGGTAGTCAGATCTCCGCTTCACGAGAAGACACTCCAAGTCTGGATGTAAGAGAGAGTGGAATCATCCTCCACGATGCGGATGATATCTCCATTCCTTGCCTGCGAGAAACCATGGCGAGTCTGGTGATCAAGCTCGGCCTGTACTCCTCTCGGAGATGTCCAAGTGCTCGATAGATCGCCACGTCTCTTAGATGATCCGGTTGAACTCGGTGAATTCAAAGTTGATAGGCTCGTGTGTCCTCAAAGGTTCTCCACAGGATATGCACTTCAATCCTGTGGCGGGTGTCCGTCGGAAGTGCATTGGTTGGCTTCGGTGATCGAGGCAGAGCAATCTTCAGCTGCTTCACCATCTGGACCAGCTTTCTTCCGAAGGGCATCGTCTCATCGGGCTGGCAGAACTCCGGTAGCAAAACTGGGGTGAACTCGAGGCCATCTAGAATGTTGCAAATGGGAGAAGAGTCAGAATTGAACAGGGGAGAATTATGGAATGAAAAGGAGTAAAAGCAAATGGTCTCTGCTTATGGCTTTCCGATCCTAGGGGTTACGATCCTACGGTCAGCGTGTGCTCTGATACCATCTCTGTAGCGACCTGACCCAAAATCGGTCAAATCTCTGCGTCTGTACCATCCCAAGATCATGCTAGTACTCACAGTACATCGATAAAGTAATCAAAGTTCAATCACACCTGAATATCATTAAACGATTCTCATATAGAGTCTTTATTACAAGGGAATAAATTCGGCTCAAGGCCAACTCATGAGAAATAAACTACTAATGCTGCGGAAGCGTCGAAGATAAGCGAGTCCATCCGACTCCAAAGGGCAATCGCGCCGGCGGGGCGTAGCCTCCTCTGATCGGAATATATCTACGCAACATAATACGTTGCAGCCATGTAAATCAGCTTTTGGAATAAGGCGGCAAGTCATGAAGAATAACAATAATAAAGTTACTAACTCTATATGCATTTTGGCTGTGGAGCTCTAAGTTTCATCATTTTGCGAAAAGCAAATTTTATCCTACTACAGTGGACTTGCTTGCAAATTACTACAAATTGTTGGTAGTTATTGAGATGGTTCCGCCAACCAAAATCTCGTTCCCAATTATTAAGTCATAAAACCCCTCAAATTAATTCATTAGTTTTAGTGTTGAGATATCCGAATACTTCCAAGTTCCAGAGGCTCAAAAGTCCGTAACGGGGACACGGCTAATCGATTAGATCTTTAACTCTGCGAGAGGGTTGCGCACTTTCCCCCAAGAATCATTCCCTCCTTTAAAGTCTTAGCACTTCATGGTGTTTGAAGGCGGGGCCAGATAAACGAGGTCTTCAAAGAGTTCTTACGGCCTTTGCGGTACCCATCAATCCTACCGTTCTTCTACTTCTCGTAGTACCGTCCAGCCAGCGTCACTACTAGGGTCAACCCAGCGAGCCCATAATGGCTTGCGGCTGCAGAGATAACTTCGGTCATGGGGCATCCATCCTTCTCTTCGTGGCTGGGTGAAGCTTTCCATAAGATGTCATGGCGCTTCTCCATGCATCCCGGCCTGCTTGGTTTCTCGGGGTGCCGTCAACAAATCCTCCACCCGGTAGTGATTTTCGAAGTCCATCTTGATCATTGTAGTCCATGGGGTTGTCATCATCATTGACTCTCACATCTTGCTTATGAATTTCACTCATCCCAAAACCGTCTCTGAGCATAGCAAAGTAACTACTACGTCCGGGGTCATGGTAACAAAGGGTTGGTTCATCCTACCACATGGTACTACTCAAGTTTAATGACTTCAAGATTTCACTACTGCATGCATGGTGGGGTGGTGACAATTACTAATGCACAAAAACATAGGTATAGAAATAACATGATCAAAACTTGCCTTGCTGATGATCCTCGTAAGCTAAAGATTCATAGTAGCAAGCTTCGCACTCCGGAAACTCTACCGAGACAAACAATAACACAATAAGCACAAAGCAATAGGATCACACAACATAACAAAAGTAACATACCACAACAAAACAACCAAAACCAAATCCAAAAAGGAAAACTCAAGAAACCAACTCAAAGTTTTCCCTACTCCAAACAATAACTAAAATAGTTTTTATATAACAAAATTCCTTAATAAATCCTAATCATGGTTTTAGGTTAACTTAACAGAAAAGGTTTCATTAAGCAACTAGGAGCAAAAAGAATTAATTAAAAAGCTATTACAAAACTCATTTTAGGCCTAATCCAATTTCTATTAAAAAAATAAATTAAAACTTTAATTAATTATAATTAAAAGTTCATCTACTAGAGTGACAGAAACTAACCTAGAATAGCTAATCACAAGTTAAAATAAATTCATTTACTAATTAAAATATTAGGAAAACAGGAACTAGTTAATTAATTAGAATTAATAGGATTCTGCTTAAAACTAATTATTTATTAATCCTAAAATACCCAAGTTAAGTTCTATGGTTTGGCAATGTTAAAATAAAGTTGTGACAAAAGAATCATGCAAAAATAATTTTCTAACTCAAGTTATAGCAGATTTACTATTCTGACTAAAACTAAATTAAAGCAATTTTAATTATTTTAACATAGCTAAATATATATTCTACAGAAACTAAATAAAATTTGCAATCCAACAAAAAAAGAATCATCTAAAAATAATAAACAGAATAAAAGATATCAATTTTTAAAACAGAAACTATTCGGCTAAAACAGAAAATCAAAATAAAAGAAAATGGCCTAATGGGCCTATACTCTGCCCTGTGCGTCAAATAGTCTAATTGGGCCTAGGTTTAAACTAAACGAACCGGGCTAAAAAAATAAACCTAACTAATAAATAAACCGGTTGAACCGGCGGTTTTCTAAATAAAACTTACCCCTTGAGGATCTAATCGTAGCCACTCGTTTGGGATCGGACGGGGGAGTTTTCGGCGGCGTGCGAGTCCAGCGGCAGCGATGGGCGAAGTCGTCGGGGGCTTGAGCATCGGGAGGTCAGGGAGTCGCCATCTTGAGTCTTGAGACGAGTCGGGAGTGGTTCGGTGGGGTCGGGGTTGTCGGGGAGGGTAGAGGGCGTCGGGTGGCGACTTTGGCGTGATCTGAGCTTGAGCTCAGCGAGCACAAGCGGGAGGAGAGAAGTCTGGCGAGGTCTCGGGGAATGGGGTGCAGGGGCTCCGGCTTTTATAGCACAGGGTCCGTCCTCGCTTCGAGGATCGAGGCGTCGGGATCCGGATCCCGGGATCTGGCGATCTCGGCGGCGATGCATGGGGGAAGAAGATGGTGGGGCGGGGCCTGAGGTGAAGAGAGAGAGGGAGGCGGCGGGTGGCGAGGCCTAGGGGATTCAGGCGAGGGGGTGGCTGGCCGGCTCGGCTCGGTAGCTTTGGCAGTGGGCAGTATTGGCTGGGCAGGTAGATGGAGTCTTTTGTTGGCTGGGCTGGGGTGACTGGCTTGGCGCCCAGGGATTTTCTTTTAAAAAATTATTTTTTAAATAAAACAAAAACAGAAATAAAACAATATCTATAAATATTTTATATAGGGTATATATATACCAAAATGATCAGGAGAATATTCCCTTTCATTTGAACATTTTCCAAAGGCAAAATCAAACTTTATAAAACCCATTTTTCAAATTCAAATAAAATTCAGATTTGAATCCAAATCTTTTAGCAATGTTTTCTTGATATTTTTGGAGTGTCATGTTTGCTCCTCTCATACTTTTGACAAGTATTTATCAGGCTTAGTTTTTTTTGAAATGTTTCCCACATGCCAAAGTTTGAAATTCAAATTCAAAACTCAAAATTCTCTGAAACTTCAAATGGCATTCAAATTCAAACAGGATGCATAGGATGCTTAGCTTTAATTGTAAAACATTCCAAATAGGAAATTTGGGATGTTACAAGTTTCGATCCTTTTGGTCATTCGATGACAAAGGGGGAGAAATTTAAGTTAGTCTTCAAGCGGGTCTATTATATGGGCAAATTTTTGTTAAGTTACAACTCGTTCTTTGAAACTTTTATTGGATCGCGTTGTAATCTTAAACCCGATGGTGCTCGATACTTTTGATGCACTTGAGCTCTGATTCTCTTGAGCTCGATACTCTTGATCGTTATTTTGCATGCTTGTTCCTCATTTATGTTATCATACGCATGCTGAATTTCATCAAGCACCATATTTCATCATGCATTTCAAATTCTTCATACTATATGTCAAATCGTGTATGAATTACAAGATATAGGGGAGATCTCCATGATTCAACTCTTCAAGTGTGCATTGCCTCAAAAGCAAATTCCTCACTATGCACATCTTTGGGGAGTTCTTCTATATCTTGCAATCAGATTCCTCAATATCAGTATTTACACTTCATATGTTTATCCCGTTGAAAACTTAACCTATATTGTCATCAATCACCAAAGGGGAGATTGTAAGTGCATCTAGTGCCCTTAGTGATTTTGGTGTATTGAAGACTTATAGGTTAAGGGACTAATGTGTTTGTGAGTGTACACAGGTCTATAAGTCTATGAGGAGTTTGATATCTCTGAGAGAAAGTCGACCCTAAAAATGAAGTTCTTATTTGAAGACTTTGATATTACGAAGACTTTAGAAGACTTTGAAAGTGAAGAAATTGGTGTGACCTTGAAGACTTGGTATTCATTTGAGGAACATGAAGCGTGAAGACTTTTGTTTTCGTAGTTTCGTTTCCTATTTCTTGAGTCATAAAACACCGTCTTGTTAAAGGGGTAGAAATACTAAGGAAAAATTTCCATGTGATGCTCAACTCAAAATCCTACACCTACCAATCCCTTGAGTGAAGCCTTTGGAAATCTCATACAGTTCAGTCAATTTCTTGATGTGAGAGGCGAAGTTCTTACAGTGTTGAGAATTTATTCGGCCCGAGGAGTTAAAATTCGCCGGTCTTGGATTGCCTACGATGAGAACATGATAGCCACGAGGAATTTGAGATTCAAATTTCCGACCGTTCTTTGTCTTCTGCGCTAGCTGTCCCAAAATATCTTATCCACCTAACGGTCATATCATTGAAGGGCATTTATGTCTTATCATGTCGGGCTGCTCCCTAGGCTATAAATAGCCGCCCCTACAACCACTAGCTGGTTGGCTGCTCCAAGAAACTTGACACTTGTCATTTGAGAGCAACCCATCCTCAAGGGACTTTGGCGAAAATCATCGAGTGAGGAAAAACCCAAAACCAAACCCTACAAACCCAAAGTGATTGAGCATCACTGAAGAGATTGATCATGCGTGGATCCGGCGCTTGTTACCTTTGAAGACTGTGCTTCTTCAGACGGTTAGGCGTCATGGTCTAGAAACATCAAGAGGAATTGTGGATCGCCGGTGACCAAGTGCATGAAGGTTTGGAAGTCACTGAAGACTTACCACGAGTGATTGGGCGAGTCTGTGTGACCTTAGTTCAAGGAGAATCTGGTGAGGACTTGGTGTCTGAGCTGCGTGCTTTCGATGTTGGGTGTCGGGGCTGTGTGTCCTCGAGTTTAAATACTCAGCTGCTCCAACCAGACGTACAAGCTGAGACAACAGTTGGAATTGGTCTACCAAATCATTGTCTTCACCAACCTACCTGGTTCTATTTCCTCAACCTTTTCATTTCCTCATTCTTTGTCTTTGAGTGTTCGTTCATATCTGTGTTTGAAGACTTTGGTGAAGACTTTCTCAATTTCCTCAGTTCAATTTCTTAAGTCTGTTTGTCTTCATCTTGTGCTATCCTGTGTTTACGCTTTCTGTACTCTTTGATTGTCTTCGTTTTATCACGATGACCATGCCGCATTCTCTTATGCTTACTTGAGTACTTATTCAGCTGCAAGTAGTTCTTAGCTAAGGAATTTCCTCATCGGCAAATTCCTCAGTGAAGAATTCATAAAAATCGCCTATTCACCCCCACTCTAGTCGATATAACGCACTTTCAGGATGGCGCACTGCTTCCACAAATAGATTCTAGGGCTGTACATTGTGTCCTAGTGTGAGCGGCATCTGAAAGGTTTCATTTGGACATAAGTAAGAGATAGTTATCGTATGATCCAGGCAGTAAGCTTACATGGTAAGCAACAGACGAATTATTGCCAAGCATGGCAAACTATATTTAAATGGTTTGAAGCAGCATCAGCGAAAAGAAATTAAAATGGTAATATGAAACTAGGGATGTAAGTGGGAAATAAGCGACATCCATGGGTCCCATGTAGTTAGTTTTGCTACCTCCTAGTTCATTTTCCTCAAAAACAAAAACTCTTTTGAACTATCATACCACTAGTGGACTATAATCAGGATTAAGCGGGACCCGATTGACATCCCTAGTTGAAGGCGATGTACCACCGCTATATTTAAGTTGCCAAGGCATCTAAGCAGTTGAAAAAATCTGAGAAAGCACTTAACAGTGTGGCCTCATATAAACTACGAAGACAGTCTTGTGATGAAGTTGAGAGGAAAAGTTAAGGACTCAAAAGAAATAGGCATGCATTTCTTTACGATAGTACAACGAGCCTTCTTGACATATTGTCCAACTCGGGCATAGCGTAACAAAAACAAGCATTGAATCAAGCAATACAACAAAGCGGAACAAGCTGAACTATTTGTAATTCGGTAGGATTACAGGTTGAGGCACAAGACAAGAAAGCTGCCCACTCGCATTACATTTCACATGTACTAAAACACACTGGCTTACCATATGTTGTTGTGAAGCCTTGCTGCTATTGCAATGTTCTTTAAAGATATTGTCAGCATCCCGTGGTTGCAAATCTAGTTGGTTTAGTTTATTCTGCACCCTCTATTTAGGTAAAATTAATTTTAATCGCATGCACTGGTCGAATTGATCATCAATGGTTCATCTAAACTAATGAAAGAAGGGTGTGTGCATACCGACAATATATCTGCTTCCCTCTATTTTTATGCTTGTTAGAGGTGCCACCCCAAAGAACAAATATTTTGCTTGATGGGGTTGGCAGCTCCATAATTAATAGAAGCATCAAATTAGTCATGCAACTTGGGAAGATCAAGAACACACAAACAAGTAATGAACAGAGGCTCGGAGTAGTGATGTAATAGCTAGCATCGAGAAAATGTAGGGTAAAAGCGAACAAAAAGCAGCGGAACCACATGCTAGTTTGTTGATGTGTAATTAAGCATAGAGAACATTAAGCGATCGATGGAACCAACAGGTGGCATCGAGAACAAAACTAAAACATATTAACTATATGTGCCTTTGGTATGTAATTTAGCACATGTAACATGTTCCTTTGCGGAAGTATGGCCCTACGGGTGCAAGCGAATAACGCGTCTCGTGAAAAACTGAATGATGCCCTGAAAAAATTCAAAGGTGCGGTGCTTATGCTAGGAAAGTGAACATAGGCACCGGCCGTTGGATAATAGTACCTGATTCTCAGTGGCGTATGGGTATCGTTGTCATACTTGATAGCTAAGGATCGTCAATGGTGCTCGTGTCGCGGTTGAGTTTGGGCGGTATCGCCCGTTCTTTGAAGCGGCTCGGTGCTACTGATTGCGGCGCCTATCGACATACAAGAAAGCTCATCTGTGGTAAGTGAACAGTTGCACGATAAAGAGAAAAAACAAAGTAATACAAATCGAAATAACCTGATGAGGCTGCGGCGTCAGTAAAGAAGGGCCGGTGGAGTTGAATATGGCGTCCGTGGGCGGGTCGGTCTGCGATGGGCGAAGGCTTGGCCGGTAGCGTTATCTGATGCTTTCGGTGAGGCGGATCATTGCGGCGAGACGAGGGCCTCTGCTGTGGTGGGCGAGGCGCGGTTAAGCAGATCGGTGTGGTGGACCATGATGGCGGTCAAGGAGATCTGGAGGCGGTGGACAAGCCCGATCGCTGAAGCGGCTCGGTGAAGTGGTGAGTTGGCGGTTGGTGGTTCCAAGGTGCGGAAGGTAGATCCGTGAGGTGTGAGGTCCACCGCTGCGGCGGAGGACTAGATTCAGTGACTTGCCGTGGTTGAAGTCGGGGAGGGAAGGGGAGGGGCTCACGGGGAAGAATGTTGGGGGCAAGAGGAAAACAATGGAGTTACCAAAGCAGCCCTTTTCCGTTCATGTGGCGAGGGTAAAACAGGAATATCGCGAGGCTAAACTTTCGGTCGCGTGATATTTCGATGTGGCGGGAAGTTTGAAAGCTTTTGGCGCCCAAAATTATAAGTATTCTGCTCTAATGCGGCCGACTATGATATCATGGCCGACAATTTGTTTGTTTTGCATAAAAAAATGTGCAAGTTTTGAAAATCAATGTCTCCAACTCGAAACTTAGATTGTCCATTCAATTCAAATATGGATCATTGAGCTACTACAAGCAAATACCATCATACAGTCCAATTCAAATGAAATTCCAAATGTGTTTATCCTAAATATGATGACAAAAGCAAAAATGTGTATGTGTATGAATAAAGTGGATGATTGTAAAGTTTGAACATGCCCGTATGTGTATATCTCTAGGTTTGATATATGAATTTGAAATCACGAAATCCCGGATTAAAAATGTACCTCCGTTTAAATGAATTACAAAATCTAATGATGAGTCAATTCCAAAATTCCAATCTTAGGTTTGTAATTCGGTACATCAAGGTATATCACGCATGTTCAAAAGTATCGTTATCTCATAGTACAAACTATGAAACAAATTGATCAACCATGAGTGCACAATATCTCAATTATGCTAAAGTCCCTCAAATATAGACACCTCACTCTTTATCTGAAGTCAACCCCCTCCCCACCACACACACACACACACATAGAAGTCGTTCTCTCCCCAAACACCAACACACGAGCACATTAACACCCTCTCTCTTCTAAAGTCGGACCCCAACATAGGTCTCTATCACTTTATCTCTCGGGCATGCACATCTCTTCCCTCGCTCTCTAGGTCTCCCGCTATATCTCTTACCCAAGCACACGCACTATGTAGAGTGTATATTTCCCATACACACAAAATGTTGCCCCTAAGCGTCTATCTCCCTAGTTATGTGGTTCTCGTGCACTCACCTCACACCACCCCACTGCAAACAAGCACACTTTGTCTCCTTGTGCACCACTCTCCTCTTTCTATCTCTCCCACATGCGGACCCGCCCCAACTCCTTCCTGTATACATATATGTTGTGACTCTTTGCATAGCTCCCTAATGTATAATCGTTCTCAATTTAGCACATTTTCTCTACACCATCTATTCTAGATCTCTCATGAAGTCCCTATCACACACATGATGACTCGCTCCCTTGCATCTCCGTTCATAGGCCAATTTGGACAACATCAACATTGTCTCCCTATCTATCGCCATTTATGGACTGGCGACCCCCTCTCCCCTCTCTTCCTCTCTATCTCTATCCGTCGCTAGCTCTCTCTTTCTCTCGCTCTCACACCTCTCCCCACCACACACTCGATGTCTCTTCCAAATAGTCTGCTCCCCCGCCCGCTTCCCGTGCTATCCGCTACTACACATGTCACACCATTCCCCTTCCCTTATACTAGGTTTACATCATCAATGGTCTCTCTACTCCCATACACTCTCTCCCTCTCACACACAAGCCGTGCACAAACACACACAGACACGCACAAACACCCATTTATCTGGAT
>JAHIAM010000715.1:0-23940 GCA_021605205.1 Aegilops longissima
AAAGAAGAACCCCAACACAAGCAAACATCGCTCTCACGTCTTGATCATCCAACCTGTACCGCAACTGTTGGTGTAGTAATCATGAGCCACGAGGACTCAACAATCCCATTACCATGGGTATCAAGACTAGCAAAGCAATGGGAAAGGAAGGGGTAAAGTGGTGAGGTTGCAACGCGACTAAGCATATATGGTGGCTAACATCGCATAAATGAGGCGAGGAGAGAAACAAAGGAATGGTCGTCAACTAGTAATGATCAAGAAGTGATCTGAACTCCTACTTCGTCGGACATAACCCGAAAACCGTGTTCTCCTCTCGATCAACCCGAAAAGAACACTCACGATTCGCTCGGTTGGTGTATTTTAGGAGATTTGCTTCAAGTTTACTACAACGGATATTAACAAATTCCATCGCCACATAACCGCAGCACGACTCTCGAAAGTTTATACCCTGGGTGTCCCAACACCCATGATAAGCTCTCGCGATCAACGAAGGATATTCCTTCTCCCGGAAGACCGATCGAGTCTCGGGATCCGGCTACAAGACATCTCGACAGCAATAAAACAAGACCACCAAGACCTCCGGTGCGAACACCGATAGTAGCGGCGTATCTCGTCTCGAGCCACGCGGATGAACACTACGTCTGACAACCGATACCCCAAGTTGCCTAGGGCGGCACCAAGTGGCTCTGGTTTGGACCAACACTTAGACAAGCATTGGCCGGGGGCTGAATAAAGATGACCCTTGGGTTAATTACTCCCAAGGGAAAGGTAGGTGGTGGTGAGGCAAATGGTAAAACCAATGTTGGGCCTTCTGGAGGAGTCTTATTCAAAGGAACTGTCAAGGGGTCCCATAAATCACCCGGCGCGTTAGGGACGCAAAATCCGGAACATAATACCGATATGCGGAAACTAGAGGGCAAGAGTGGAACAAAACAAGGCATAAGGCGAGCCTTCCACCTTTACCAAGTATATAGATGCATTAATTAAATAAGATATATTGTGATATCCCAACAAGTAAACATGTTCCAACAAGGAACAACATCTCCATGTTCAACAAGGAACAAACTTCATCTTCCCTGCAACTAACAACACTATAAGAGGGCTGAGCAAAGCGGTAACATAGCCAAACAACGGTTTGCTAGGAAGGTGCAAAAGGTTAGAGGCGACATGGCAATTTGGGATGGCTTGATAAAGCAGGTAATAGGTAGCGCACATAGCGATAAACGAAGCAACTTCGCATAGCAATGATAGTAGTGAGATCCGGTGGCGGTCATCTTGCCAAATCCGCTAGGAAGAAGAACGAGTCCATGAAGAAGGCGAGCGGATGAAGCGAACCAAGCGTGAGCGAGCGAATCCTCACGATCATAGCAACAGGAACTAACAAGAAGAAGCACACAACATAGTAAACACACCACACATATACAAGACATGATGCACAACAAGCATGATGCATGACAAAGCTACATGAAGCTACTCATGGCAAGAGATGATGCAAACAAGAGCAACACATCAAAGCAAGTTTAAATGAGGCGGGGACAACATAGAACAATTCCGGTAAGTCCTCATATGCAAATTTCGAAATTGGTCCAGATCTGAATAAAACTTATGTTAAATTTGTTAAACAGCAATTTAATATGCACCCGATGATGTACGAAATTCTAGTCAAGTTACATATAAAGTTCATTAGATTAAGACTAAGGCCTAGAAGATATGAGCAAAACAAGATAAGCATGGCATTGATGCAAAATGCATACAAACATCAAGCAAACACCTCAAAACAAGGATTCAACATGATAATATGAAGCTACATGCAAAATCAAGCAAGTTTCATATAGAGCACACTCAAAAGCGAACAGATTCAACACATACACACTATACAAGTTATAGCAACAATCATCAAAAACAGCAACTAGGCATATTGCAAGCAGCAAAACAACATGCTACAGGACCTCAACAAGAAAACAAAAGGCACGGGCATGATGTACAGGTAAATCATGACAAAACATGAACACCGACCTATCTCCAGAAATCACTAGAACATGCTCAAACACACATGGCAAGATTGCAAATAATAACAGTTTCAGACTTTGCAGAAATAACATCAGGTTGCAATGTTTAGAGCTATCAAACAACATGTTACAGGAACTTATCATGGCAAACAAAGGCATGGAATGATACTACTAAATGCATAGAATAAAAATCCGTTACTTACCATAAGCCAAAAAGGATCAGAAGATATGATAGCACCCATGCAAACATGGCAAGTTATATTACAGATTCATACATGGCAGGAACAACAATAAGTAGGCATGTTGGTGAGCTTGAACCACTCACCACAGAGCAATACATGACATGGCAAGGAAACCAACAATAAGAAGACATGGCATAGAAGCTATACATGGCAAGAAAAACATCATAGAATGCAAGGATCAACTACAACAACCTTGGCAAAATTGAATAACATGTAAACAATCTGCCGAGAAACATTTTATAGCTAAAGTAGAGCTCGATTGACTCAAGCTATGGCACTCCATAATTGCAAACAAGGGCATGGATGGATAGAGCATAACCATATGTTCAAAACATCATCTTGAAGTATCTAAAAATATGCATGGATCTCTCAGCATCAAGTTAACATGGCATAAAAATATTAGCAAAACAGGGCTGAAATCAGCAATATCATGAAGCCTAGTTTGCATGTTTGTGCTAGTCACCACAGAGATCACAAAATACATGGCATACACCCCTGTAAAGATGGAATGGCATATTACAAAACACATGTAGGACTCAAGTTCATAGGATGCACACATGGTCATGGCAAAAATGACAAAAGTGCATGTTACGATAAGAATCTGAAACTAACATCACATAGCACTCCTACAACAGCATTTAGGGCATCAAGATGAGCTCAAATGAAAATGATGCAATGATATGAAATGATCTACTCTTAGAGACGAACAATTTGACATATTATCGCACAAAAGCGGACCTCACGGATGCAGAGATACGGCAGGATGAATATGCATGAAAATTACTGCAGAAATCGGGGACTTAGTGGAATTTTATACCTCATGGGAAAAGTCAGCAGCAGACGAAGTGGTGCAGGATGAGATCCGGGAGGCGGGCGCGCGTTTGGTTCGAGGGGCGGTGGATCTCATCCACCCGGCTCCAGCAGCCAGGCAGCTCCAACTCGGCTCAGTGGAAGCGGAGGAGCAGTGAGGCTGGGGCCTTGGCGAGGCAGCGAGGCCGGCCTCGGGCAGCGGAGGCGAAGCGGCGAGGCGCCCTGAGGCGGCTTCCGGGCAGTGGGCGGCAGCCAATGGCCAGCCCAGCCGGGTGGCGTCTGTGTGGCAGCCTTGTGTGGCCAGAACCTTGGCGCTTGTGGCCAGCCCGCAATGCGGAAGCGGCAGCAGCCTTGGCCGGATGGCCTTGGGAGGAGCCGACCGTGGGCCTCTGTGAGCCCTTGGCTGACGTCTTGTGTGCGCGACCGCGTGGCGGCAGCGGGTAGAAGCGTGGGGCAGCGGTTGGGATGTCGGCCCGTCTGGACACGTCCGTGGCGAGGAAAATGGCTAGGGTTGGGTGGAAAGACACAGGATTTGGGAGGAGGTGTTTATATAGGCATAGGAGCTAGGAGAGTCCAAATGAGGTGAGGTTTTCGGCCAGCGATCGTGATCGAACGGCCAAGAGCATGGAGGGAGTTAGATGGGTTTGGGCCAGTTTGGAAGGGTGTTGGGCTGCAAAGAGGCTATGCGGTTACTCGGTTAACCGTTGGAGTATAAACGACCTCAAATGGCATGAAACTTGACAGGCGGTCTACGGTGCTATACAGCAACAAACCTCGCTCCATTCGAGACGTTAACACCCACCTGAAAAGAGGCAAAAGAGCCCGGGAGACATAGGAGTGCGGATTGCAAAGCGGACAACAGGGAAAATGCTCGGATGCATGAAGCGAACACGTATGCAAATGCGATGCACATGACATGATATGAAATGCGAGATGATGACATGGAAAGTGCCTGCGGGCAAATGACATGGCAGCACTGACGAAATAAGCTGGCGGACACAGGCGCGTCGAATCCGAGGCGTTACATAATACCAACATTTCCTTTGTACGCATACGGTTTGTAGCTCAAATAGAGCGATCACCAAACATAGGATCACTAGTATTCATTTTGCTCAAAGCAATAGACTTATGGAGAATTTCATCTAGATTTTTCAAAGAATAATCGGAAATCGTTCCTCAAGAAATTTCCATATGGTGTAGGCACACTCAAAAGTAGGCAAGATTCTAATCAAGTTTCTAGGCAAGCCTCTAGTGATAAGATTAACAGTTCTAAGATTTCTAGTCATGTCAATAGCTTCATCAAGGGTAGGATGCATAGGATCAACATAAGGTGCTAGGGGCTAGAAATGTACTTGCTAAAATGATATTGATTGAAAATAACAAGCATCTTATTTTTCCACTCACGAAAATACTCTCCATCAAGAATAGGCACTATGTCTAAGACTCCCCAAAGTAGACTCATCCATCTTCCTCCAATGGTGATTAAACCAAGGAAATGGAGACCAATGCTCGATACCACATGTAGGACCTTGAGAAGAGGTGTCTAGAGGGGGGATTAGACACTAAGTACCAAAGTTGCAGTTTTAAGTTTCTTTAATGTTTGAGTGGAGTTTAGGCACAAGTTTAACATTCACAACATATAGCAGCAAGTATGCAAAGAATATATGAGCAGCGGAAAATAAAGCATGCAACTTGCAAGAATGTAAAGGGAAGGTTGGAGGATTCAAGCATAATTTGGAACACAGATGTTTTTTTGGTTCCGATAGGTGGTGCTATGTCGTACATCCACGTTGATGGAGACTTCAACCCACGGTATGATTGTGAAAGTCGGAGGGCTCCACCTGAAGGGTCCACGAAGAAGCAACCTTGTCTATCCCATGGCGTCGCCCACGAAGGACTTGCCTCACTAGCGGTAGATCTTCAGTAAGATCTCCTTGCCCTTACAAACTCCTTGGTTCAACTCCACAATCTTGTCGGAGGCTCCCAGTGACACCTATCCAATCTAGGAGACACCACTGTCAAGAAGTAACAAATGGTGCGTTGATGATGAACTCCTTGCTCTTGTGCTTCAAATGATAGTCTCCCCAACACTCAACTCTCTCTCATAGGATTTGGATCTGGTGGAAAAGGGTTTGAGTGGAAAGCAACTTGGGGAGGCTAGAGATCAAGGTTCATATGGTAGGAATGGAATATCTTGGCCTCAACACGTGAGGTAGGTAGTTCTCTCTCAAATAGGATCTTTGGAAGTGTAGTTTCAGTCGATGGCTCTCTCCACGAATGAAGAGGAGGTGGAGGGGGTATATATAGCCTCCACAAAATCTAACCGTTACACACAATCTACCAAACTCGGTGGGACCGAATCGTTAAACTCGGTCAGACGATTTAGCAAATAATGTGACCGTTAGGGTTTCGGTGGGACGAAATGCAACTCGGTAGGACCGATTCGGTTAGGGTTAGGGCATAACGTAATCTCGGTAAGACCGATTACACAAACTCGGTGGGACCGATTTTGGTAATAAGCTTTCCAGAGAGTTGGTCAGGCAAACTCGGTTTGACCGATTATCAAACTCGGTGGGACCAATTTTGATAATAAGTTAACCAGAAAGTTTGCATTGTAATCTCGGTAGTACCGATTGCTCAAACTTCGTGAGACCGATTTTGATAATGGACATACGGAGAGATTAGAATCCCATCTCGTGAGACCGAGATCCCTATAGAATGAGACCGATTTGCCTATGGTTTGTGGCGTGGCTAAGACATCAAACTCGGTGGCACGGATAGAAAGAATCAGTGGGGCGAGTTTGACTTTAGGTTTAGGACATATGTGTGGAAGTGGGAAAGTAGTTGAGGGTATTGGAGCATATCACTAAGCACATAAAGCAAGAGGCTCATTAAGCAACACTTCATCCCTCCTTGATAGTATTGGCTTTTCCTAGAGACTCAATGTGATCTTGGATCACTAAAATGTATAATGAAGAGTCTTGAGCTTGAAGCTTGAGCCAATCCTTTGTCCTTAGCATCTTGAAGGAGTTCCCGTCCTTTAGTCCATGCCACTCCATTGTTGAACTAATCTGAAATATACTAGATAAAGTGTTAGTCCAACAAGAGATATGTTGTCATTAATTACAAAACCACCTAGGGAGCACTTGTGCTTTCAGCGGCGGTTTTCTTAGCACGTCTTGTCGAAGCAAAGATCGTGTCCCTCATCACGGATTCTCATCAATACGGGTGTGGGTAGCATAACCGCCATCAATTACGCTTGGGAATAAGCGGTTTTACCAGCAAGTGGGGGGCGCAGAATACCTGCTGCCTTTATAATAAAACGCCCATTTGCACCCACTTTCTTCTTCGATCCATTCCCTTCGATTGAGCTCCAGCATGGCGTTTATCCTTCTGCCCACAAAGGACTTCCGAAAATGTCTTGATCCGGAGCGGGAGGCAAGTGGATGGCCTCTACCGTCCGGGAAAGGATATCAAAAAGGAGGGGCGTTATCAGCCAGAAGAATCAGCCACGTCTCGACAGCGGGACATATCGTCCCTACTACGGGCCCCACGAGAGTTGTATTCCTCCCTCACTTCGTCGCGGGCTGGGTTTCCCCTCCACCCGTTCGTTCACGGCATCATATTACTGAGATTCGATCTTCACGATATGTCCCTAATTCCTTCCTCAACATCTCGACATTCATTTGCGTGTGCGATGCTTTTCTTGCATCTCGCCACACTTGACTTATGGCTGAAGAATTTTAATGTGAAGCCCAAGGTAGTGGCGGTAGCGAAATCTTGGCGCTATGGTGAGTAGGATGCCAAACGTCATATGGCCAACATGCACCTTTTGATTCCGTCAAAGAATTGCAACAGCGGTTTTACATCAAGACGCGCGGCATGGAATGGGCGCTACTCCGAGTTTTGATCCGGAGCCCCTCTGCGGCTTACATCAAGAAGGGCCTGAACTGGTCCTCGTCAAGCCAATTGTCGGTGCTCCATCTGTGGCGTTAAAGTATGGAGACAAGAACATTGGACTTTTAAATGTAGTCGGTGATGTTGATTCGCGGATCCTGCCTTGTCAACACCGGACTTGCAATCTATGAAATTCGATCCGGCCAAGCACCAAACCGGCGAAAGCTTTTGGCTCCTTGCACAAAGACATATGGAGGTGCTTTTCAAGTCCGACAAATCATGGCGGACTCCACGGAAGATGCGGGTACCAATGTCCCGCCCTGCAAGTTCGATAAGTCATCATACTTTTTATCCGCATAACCCAAAGGCGCTTAATGTGTTTTCTACAACTCTCAGGGGGCTGGGAAGAAAGCGAATGGATCCATTCCGCCCGCTGCGAACGATCGTCCCTTCGCGAAGATGTTGGTTCAGCGCCTTACAAAGTGCGAAGAAGCGATCGAAGGAAAAACCGAAGCGGCAAATGCGCGGCACTTGAACACAATATCAAAAGCTCGATGCCCGTTCCGCCTCGAAGAGGGCGAGGAGGAGGAGGAAGATGAATCCCTACAGGGAAAGAAAGAAGGGCGGCCTCCGCACACTTGGAGGCCGAGTCGCCTAAAGCTCCTCTTGGATCTGCTTTGCCGCCCGCCGGCTGACCCGACATGAGATCGGGGCCTAGCCTGGTGAATTCGTGAGTATATTGAATCCGAGTATGTTTATGCGTCGACTCATCATGGCATAATATTTAACCTGAGCCGTATTTTTTGTAGTCGAGGTCGTACTCAATCAATCCTCATTAGAGGATTTAAACTCGGATGCTATGGAAGCGGGGCGCCCCGAGAGTCCTTCATCGAGCAGTGAATAACACCAAGGCTTCGTCGGAGGACCCGGCTAAGGAGGAGAGGAAATACCATGAAGGTGGCGCCTAGAGGTCAAACTTCCGGGCGGACACATGGGGAGAAAATTCCCAGGGGGCGTGGCGAGGCCATCTTGGTCGGATCCCGGCGGATGCAATTTCGGAGACCAACACGGCTCGAGAATCAATCGAGGCAGCCTCTCTTGACTGGAGGGCATGCCTATTCCACGGCAATCTCTGTCAACCAGAGTGTCGGATGCTTTGTTGGTGGTGCTGAAGAGGCCATCCGAACACAGTGTGCCCTTATGGGTGCGGTGATTGAAAGATTCGGTCTGCTGAGTGGGTTGAATGAAGCACTGCATCCTTATAAAAGGTTATGAGGTATGTTTTAGTCGATTTTGAAGAGTGTCATGGTATGGATAGTAGCCCCGATACATTGTTGGTGAAAGAAGGGCGGAGGATCAAATTTAAGATCATAGGAAGACTCATTGGATGACATCTATTTCTCTTACATTATTAGCGAGGCATCTTTAGCGGACTTCTGCCTCTCATCTTCGCGGAGGTCTCGGACTGAATCAAAGTGTGGAGGCGGGCCAAAGAACAACAATTGAAAATGCAGTTGGGGGATAAACAAGGTATGCACAAGTCTTGTTAGCGTTTATTGCAAATGAATTTTCAATATCATAAAATAAGCTTCAAGATTTGTTCTAGGGATAGACCCGAAGTCAAGGCTTTTAAGGCGGCATGGCGAGGCGAGAAAAAGGCAGCCAGGGCGGGCTCTTCGTGAGAAGCACGAGACCAGGAGTTATTAAAGCTGAGCAGGAGCTGCAAGAGGCCGTGAAAATCGAGACCTTGGAGCAGAGTTTAGGAGAAGAATCCGAACTCACCAAAGCGCATCGGGCATATGAATGATGCTGAAACCAGCGCTGCGAATCCAAGCGATAAAGATGGCGGCGGGTAAGTTTTTCCATGTAAAGCAAGTATTTGAGGAAAAATTATTTTTCTTTGAATTCGGGACTTCTCGGGGTATTTGCGAGCTGCCCGTAGCATATCGAGATGCCGCAATTCTACCGAGCCAAAGAAAGGAACATTGCGGGTAAGCTCTTACGTGTGATATTTGGCACCAATTATCCGTTTTGCCAATCAATTGAAACAGTTGGTCGAACTGCATAAAGCGGCGGGACTAGCCATGAAAGATTTGGTTATCGGCTATGGCCTGCCAGGCGATTCAATAGCTTCGCCGGGCTCGTGAAGTGGCTATAAGCTGCCCTCGACAGCGTCATCAAGCGGTCGGTCTGCATAGAAGGTGTGAATGGCCTTCGCCTGTGCAAAGTGCACTGGGGAAGATGGATCTTGAAGCTGATGACGAGAAGGACCGCGAGAGGAAGGAGAACCGCAAGCTGAATTATATTATGAGAGTGTCAGGAAGGATCCTACCTTGCGGTGGAGCTATATACCAAGGACATTATATTCCATGAATGCAAATCATGTTGTCCTTTGTAATGTTTGAACAAGGTCATTTATTTATTGCACGTATATAAAAGTTTACCCTCACAATGCGTTTTATATATTAAACTTTGAGTTGGCGATCGTGGCTTGCTACGTAAAATGCAGGGGTGTTAGGGATAAACACAGGCACTCTTTATCCCAGTTTTGGGTCCTTAGAAGGAGGTGCTCGGACTGTGAACCAAGCAATCGGACTATAGGGCTTTCTCACTCTCACTTAGCCATAGGAGCTTTAGTAAGGTAGGCACAACCCACGGTGTTCGGAAGACGTACTAGGGGCTGTAAGCACATTCAGAAAAACCCGATCCATCATACGCTGCATTGATTATGGCATTATCAGGAGAAATCCTTAAAGATTTTATGACCTCTCGAATAGTGACCGCTCTCGCGTATCATAGACAGTCGTTTTGGCTTTCTCTCTTGAGGTGCTCGTCCGGAAGAACGGGACACAATCGCGATGATTCTCGGTGCTACCTTAGCCGATATAGCGGACGTAAGGTACCAAAACATAGGGCAGGCAAACCCAACTATTGACCCAAGACATGATTGAGCTAATGCATATAGTGCTATAAGTTAAGGTGCGAACTTCCATGAAGAGTGTTTGGACTTTATTGCCGTGTTCGGGTAAAATGACGGCATATTTTAAGGCATATCGCTATATACGGATGCCACTTGACCAAAATTTCAATAAGAAATAACAGCAGGTAAGCATCATATAAATCCACATGTTGTATTTGAATATGATGCGTATGCATGACTACGGTAATGTGATAAAAAAGAGTATGATTGCGGAACCCTTGAGACGGGGAAGAAGCTGAGTGCAGATCCGTAATATAGGTATGGTCATTGTGGGGAATGTCTAATGATTCCTTGCGCATTCAAGCTGCCTCCGCATCGCCCATCCTGAATTAGCGTAAAGGTGGACCTGAAAATGTAAGAAATGTTTGCGTGCGGGAGGCGGTTGAGCGTGAAGCGCGGCTGTCACGGCCTTCGCGGAGTGTTTAATTGAGCTCGGATGAGCGGGCTATCCTTCCACGAAGTAGTTGAGTCCCTTGGCGGTGTCCGGGAGCACGGGCGTCGACTCTGTTAAAGCGGTAGTGTACTCGTTGGCGCCCGAGGAAGGTTCGGCCTGCCATTAACGTGATGCCGGCGTGGACCGAGCATCTTGAGCTTCACGGCAAGCATAGTGTGGCACCACGTTGAATCGGCGAGCGGTTCGTCGGCGATGCTGATAATCACTGCGGAAAGTGAAGATTTGAAGATTAACTCTTGATCACGGTAATTTTACGGTGATCGAAGACCACCTCAAGGGCAATGGAGCGTATAGCTGGCTTCCACGGTAGTATATTGCCTCGAAAGTGGCTTTAGTGGTTTGATCACCGAATGATCGATGCCCATCTTGCATCGCGTGTCACAGTAAAGCAGATTTAGGCTGCTCCGTCCATAAGGACTTCGTGTGAGGTGGAACCGTCAATTATTGGGTGGAGGACTAGTGCGGCTGGATTGCCCTAATAGGCGTGGCTTGACGATCCATGCGGTTGAAGGTGACGGCCCTAGTTTATATTGTGGAGACGATCGTTTCCGTTAATCGGCCTCCCTAAGGGTGCATATCCATCCGAGTTGGGAATTTTGGTGGTGTTCACCACGTTCACCGATTGAATATGCGAAACTTCTTTTGCCCTCCGTGTTCGGTGATCTGGGCTCTTCGTCGCCATCATCACTTTGAGTTCTCCGTTTTGGCGCTTGCCCTGCCATCTTAGTATGGGTGGCTAAGCGCTCTGAGAATCATGAATTTGGCATTGGTGATCGATTATCGGTCCAAACTAGATGGACCCAAATTGTTATTTTGAGTGGCCCTTTCCTTGGCCGGCCCTGAACCGGCATTGACTGCTGTATCTTTGGCGTTTTCACCATATTTCGGCGGTTGTGTTTGTTCGCGTCGTGGTTGCCGTTGCTATCCTGGCCTTTGATGTGCCAGGTTTGCTTACTGTATTGTTACTACGAGCCAACCAGCTATCTTCGCCCAGCATAAAGAGGGTCATAAGTGTCGTGAGGGCTGCCATGGATTTTGGCTTCTCTTGAGGTCTTGGGCGAGCCACTCGTCCGGATGTTATGTTTAAATGCCGCTAAGGCCTCGCATCCGGACAATCGACAATTTGCTTTCTTGAGTTAGGAATCGGGTCCAAATTCCTGGCGATTCCACAGCTCTTGAGTTATATGACTTAAATGACATCCGTGATCTTTATAAGTGCCACAGAAATTGTCGAGGAATGCATCTGCGGCTCTCCCAATTTCAATGGAGTTTGCGGCAAGCTATTGAGCCAATGCCTAGCGGCCCTTTGAGTTTTAGCGGAGATACTTGATGGCATGTAGGTCATCCCATGGGCCATGTGAATGTGGAGGAAGAAGTCTTCTATCCATACCGTAAGTGCAGAGTACCATCATATGATTCAATGTTTACGGTTTAAACCATACAGAATTGTGATCCATTACTTCATCGATGAAGCATAGGGGGTGTCATGGCTACTGCTTGGGCTATATCATATTGCAGTTCATATGAGTATTATGCACTGTATTCGGCCCGGCGGTTGCTTTAGTGTATCGGCGTGGCGGCCATCGTCAAGCGTTAGGTAGCGCCCGTGATCCGTGAGATCTTGTACATTTTGCTTGTTTTCAATCGTCTACTTGAGTCCCTAGTGTTGCCTCGGGCCTTGGTATTTTTTGTTTGAATGGCGGCGAGGTGCGGCTGGACTTGGGCTGATATGCCTCTCCGTCGTACGAGGTTGCCGATCAATCGCATCATCGCTGGCGATGTAGTTTTCTTTGCTTTCTCCTCGAGGTGGGGTAGCAACCTGCGCTTTGGGTAACTCTTGGATGGGCACTTGAGTTCATATTCCTCGGCCACCGGACTTCGGTCCATCTATCGCTAGAATCTTGATCCTTCGGCTGTTGTTGCTTTTCTTAGGCTATTTGCTATGGCTATAAGCGAAGCAGGCGCTCTTGCTCAGCCGGATCCTCGGGCACAGAGACAATATTGCTCGGATAGTGCGAAAGCGACAATCCCCTTCAGCGGACATCGGCGGGAGGATGAACAAGCTAGCCCTACAGATTATCCTCTGTTGTCTTATCGCCATTGCCTTACGTGGGGTGTCCACCATGTAAATATCATATGATGAGGTGGCCGTCCAGCGCCACAGGCGTGGTTCTGTTCGTCTCCTGCATCGTCGTCCATACCGTCGATGTCTTGAACAAAATGAAATGTCGGTTAAATAAATCGACGATGGCTACTAAGTGGGTGGTGGGTGGGAAGCGAATTTCTTCGTCGTCCGCGCGCATTCTAGCGGATATATAGTTCGTGAGTTCTCGACAAGGAAGAGACCTTAATAATTTATCACATCACCAAAAGGCGGTGCTAAAAGAATATCCACGGAGGTAAACTCCATGATCGGCCCAATCAGATTCGATGAGCAAAGACACGGGCAGCTTGGAGCCCATGGCGAGGGCGAATCCAATGGTTCGGCGCGCAGGTCTCGTAGGAGGTGAAGTCGGTATTACGTCTCTATAAGCCCTGGTGTCACCCTCCATGGCGGTCCATCCACCCGTCCACAGATGGCATAATTTGTTCGGTGAGGGCGGAGTAATTAGTGTGATCTCCGAACAACATCCGACAATAGAGCTAAGTCTTGGTAAATGCGTGATTGTGCGGCGCACGTATGGGCTCGAATCCGTCGAAGATCAAGTCTCCACGGATGTCGGTATAGTTCAAGTTTCAAATCTGACATTGGCGGGGCGTAGCTTCGATCTGCTCCGGATGGCCAAGAGTTGGCCCTTGATCTGAAAGCCACCCATCGAAGATCTGCCGGGAGAAAACCTCACCTGAATGCATCATTGCCGATGATCGAATGATCCATCAAGCCTTACGGTGACAGCGCGGTGGAACTCTCAATGAAAGCACCAATGTCGGTGTCGAGAACCGGTGGATCTCGGGTAGGGGTCCCGAGCGTGCGTCTAAAGGCGGATGTGCGGAGGCGAGGGACACGATGTTTACCGAGTTGGGCCCTCTCGATGGAAGGTAACTACTTCCTGCTTGGTTGATCTTGATGATATGAGTATTACAAGTTGATCTACCATGAGATCGTGAGGCTAAACCTAGAAGCTAGCCTATGGTATGATTGTTGTTGTCCTCGGACTAAACCCTCCGGTTTATATAGACAGCGGAGGGGCTGAGGTTACAGTCGGTTACAGGGAGGAGATCTACATATCCGCATTGCCAAGCTTGCCTTCCCGCAAGGAGAGTCCCATCCGGACACGGGTGAAGTCTTCAATCTTGTATCTTCATAGTACAACAGTCCGGCCAAAGTATAGTCCGGCTGTCAGGACCCCTAATCAGGACTCCCTCACTTGGGGTTACGGAACCCCAGAAGTATATGGGACTTATTGGGCCTTAGTGGAAGAGAGGAGGAGGCGGCCTGAGGCGCCCCCAATGTAATCTGAATTGGGAAGGGGCCGGCCCTTTTCCTCCCTCTCTCATCCTTCCTCTCCTACCACAACTAGGGAGGGGGAATCCTACTCGGTGGGAGTAGAACTCCCTAAGGGCGCCATGAGAGGCCAGCCCTCCCTCCTCCACTCCTTTATATCTGAGGTGGGAGGCACCCATAGACACACAAGTTGATTGTTTAGGCGTGTCGTGCCCCTCCATATATTCCACCTCGGTCATATCGTTTGGTGCTTAGGCCAAGCCCTCGTCAGTAACTTCATCATCACTGCCATGCATGTCGTTCGTGACTCTCCTCGACACTCGATTTGGATCAAGAGTTAAGTGGGACATCAACAGTCGAGCATGTGCAGATCACAAAGGTGCCGTACTTCGGTACTAGGATCGGTCGGATCGTGAAGGCGTCTGACTACATCAGCAGTTGTCATAGCGCTTCGCTTTGGGTCTCACAGTGCGTAGTCAACTCTCCTCTCGTTGCTATGCATCACCTAGATGGATCTTACGTGTCGTGGGATTTTGAAATTACTGCGTTCCCCAACAATTTTTCTTTGCATGTTATGTTTTGGTTTTAGTTTGGTGCTTATTCAAATGTGCATTTGGTTTAAATTCAGTTCCTCCTCATTGAAAACTTCTTTGGGAGGTGGATCAAAAACTTTCAAAGAATGAGAAAATGCTAGTCTTAGTTGGTATCTTTGTTGTGTTTTGGACATTATGGAATTGCAGAAATGGCATTATCTTTGATAGCAAGCTATACAATGATCCAATGATTCTAATAAAGCTGATTTGCTTTAGCAAATAAAGGTCTAAAACAAGGTGATGATCACAGGAGCAAAGCTAGTAGAACAAGTAGCAAATAATGTCTAAAGATCATCTCAAGGCTGCGGACATGGGGTCTTGCACATAGTTGGCTAAGGAAGGCAAAATAGATATCTCAACAAGCAAGAAAAATGGTGTCTTGGTTTCGACTTCCACCGCTGCTATTCATTGGCTTTATATCTTAGTTATTTTACGAGCTTTTGGTGACACTTTGTCTTTGCTCCAAACGGTCTATTGTGGCGCCCTATTCAATCATACACTAATCAATGTATGGCGTATACGATCAAGACCAGGGACTCACGGGAAGATATCACAACACAACTCTAAAAATAAAATAAGTCATACAGGCATCATATTACAAGCCGAGGGCCTCGAGGGCTCGAATACAAGAGCTGTATCATAGGCGAGTCAGTGGAAGAAACAATATCTAGTCTGGAACATAAGTTAAACAAGTTGGCCATAAGATGGCTAGCACAACTAGGATCTGAGATCGAAAGAGCCTGACCTCTGCTGGATCCTCCTAAAATACTCCTGGTGCGTCATCAGCGGCCTGCCTGCGTAGTAATGAAGCACCTCTGGTGTAGTAGGGTGATAGATTGTGGTGGCGTCAAGCTCTGGGCTCCGACATCTGGTTGCGACAACCAGGTAGAATGAAAGGGGAAAGAGGAAAACAGTACTCATCCAAAGTACTACTTAAGCAGGATCTACACTACATATGCATGGGTATCATGTAAAGGGCAATATCGGTTGGACTGAACTGCAAAATGCAGAATAAGAGGGGATAGCTAGTCCTTTGAAGACTACACTTGCAGCCTCCATCTAGCATGTAGAAGAGGGTAGATGGTAAGTTCACCAAGTAGCATCATATAGCATAATCCTACAAGCAATCCTCTCTGCGTTGACCCAGTGAGGCGATCACGGGTTGTATCTAACACTTGGAAGGGTGTGTTTTAAGTATCCGGTACTAGTTGTCATAAGGTCAAGGTACAACTCCAAATGCGTCCTGTTCACGAAGATCACGGCTATTCGAATAGATAAACTTCCCTGCAGCGGTACCACATAACCCAACCTTCGATCCCATTTGGCGGACACACTTTCCTGGGTCATGCCCGGCCTCGGAAGATCAACTGCGTACTTGGCGGCGTAGGCTGCCAGAGAAGGTGACCACGCGGTCTAAATCTATGGCGCGAGTGGGCCGCCGCCCATGCACACTGCATGTTGCGAGGCGGCGGAAGCGAAACTAGCCCCCTTAATACAAGCGGGCTTCACGTTCCAATCGGCGTCGCTCGATGTTGACATCACGAAGGCTTGGTGATACCCCCATGACGCCCGAGTGCCTATATCTTTCCCTAAATAGTTGGTTAGGCGTATAGACCAAATGGCGATTTCGAGATCAAATACTGAAACTTGTTAACCGGGCCTTGAGCCAGGGCGGGCCTTTGTAACACCGGATACAACTTTCCATATTAAGTAACTCCAACTCTTGCCTTTTAGGAGATGTGATTTATTATTTCCTCCGTGGTTGGGTTTTGTCTGTTGTTTTGCATTTTGTTCTGTTATGCATCTCATCTCATGGCATCATTGCATTTCATCATGTTTTCAAAACTTGCATCCGTTAAGTGTTCGTCAGTTCTCTCCGTTGTCCGTTCGGTCCGGATACACTCGCCTTGCCGCCAGCCTCGAAATATTATTTTATAAGTGGCATAATAATGTTCTCGAATGGGTTGCAACATCATGGTCTTATTATAGTGTAGACAGGCCGCGCCAAGTTTAAATCGCATTAGTTCGTTTGATGCTTAACCGTTATATTTATAACGCGATATAGCGTCGATTAGCGTCGGGCGTTTCGATCTCCGGAAGCTGCTGCCGGTCTCTGTTCCTCTCTCTTCTCACTCGAGGCATTCTACATCCACCTGCAGCCACCTAACCCCTCGATCGGAACCCTTGCGTCGAGATCGGAGGGCTCAAAACCCCCAAAACCAAACCCTAGCCATCCCCTATAAATGGACCCCACATCTCCATTTGGGCCTAACCCCCCCCTCCTCTTTTTCCGCCACCCAACCAGCCACCTCCTCCCACCTTAGGGCATCGCCCATCCCCTTCGTCCGGCGCCTCCCGGCCTCCTCTCGCCACCTTGGCCCCCTAGTGGCTCTGTATACCAGCCGCCCGCTCCCCCTCCCAGCAGGCGTCGCCCGTCTCCCCGCCCCACTTAGCGCGGCCCGGCGGAGGCCATCCATGGCCCTTGAACCGATCAGCCTGGCGCCATCTGCAGCCGCCAGGCAAGCTCCTCCCACCTCTGGCGCCCTCCCTCGATCCCGATGGGATGGGGCCCTTCTCCGCCGCCCTGGCAGCAAGCCATCTGCCTTCGCCCTCAGGAGATAGGTTCCCAGCTGACCGTCCCTCTGCTCCTCCACCTTGCTCCCTCTCTCTCCGTCATCTCTCTCTCTCTCTCTGAACCAGGGCCTTGCATGCCGCCTTGAAAGCTTCTCGTCATGCCCAGTTCCTCTGTCATGGAAAGTAGATCCTTCAAATCTGCCTTCCTTGAGCTCCGATCGCCCTTCCAGTCCCTTGAACCCCTACGCTTCGCCCTTGTGAGATTCGTCATGATCTTGCCTCATGAATCTGAGAGGAACCCAGCCCAGCCTTCCTGGCCGTCTTTAAGCTTAGTGACCTCCCCAACGTCTGGCTTGGCCTTGAGCCCCGGCCAGAAACCCGGCCAGGCCAGCGCGCCCTCACTGGCCTCCTTCCCACGAGCCGGGCCTTGGCCCGGGGTGGCCAGCACGCCCCTCTCTGAGCACTCTTTGGGCTAGCGATTTCGGCCCGGTGGATTTTTTTTCCGTTCTGCGATTTGCTAATTATCGAAGTTACGATTTCTGAAAAAGTCCTAAGTTCATGCATTTAATAACTCATCAACCGTGCATCGGATTAAAATGGTTTAAACATGTAAATTGCTTAAATTTCGTGTAGATTAATTATACCATTTTCATCCATGTTTAAAATGTTTAAATTGATGTTTGCATTTAATTTGCTAATATGCCATGTAAAATGATTTAATTCATAACTAAATAACGTATAACTCGGAATTAAATGTTCTTTATATGTAAATGGGGTGGAAAAATGCCTAGATTAACATGGTCCACTTTATGTTGCTGTTTAACAACTCTAAAATTGTGTTTAGGGCAGAACAGTACCGAATCTAAAATATTGCTCATAGGGATTTTCGGAATTGTTGTTTCTTATTTCGGCCTCATTTAAACTTGCCTAAATAGCTAGTTTAATTATGCTTCACCTCTTGCCATGTTTAACAACATTTAATATTGTTGTACCTAACGAGAGAAACTAAATATTTGATGTGGTGTTTGTCAATATGCAACTCGTTGCAAAGTTACATATAAAGTTCATTAGATTGAGACTAAGGCCTAGAAGATATGAGCAAAACAAGATAAGCATGGCATTGATGCAAAATGCATACAAACATCAAGCAAACACCTCAAAACAAGTTCAACATGATAATATGAAGCTACATGCAAAATCAAGCAAGTTTCATATAGAGCACACTCAAGCGAACAGCGGTGCAACACATACACACTATACAAGTTATAGCAACAATCGTCACAAAAACAGCAACTAGGCATATTGCAAGCAGCAAAACAACATGCTACAGGACCTCAACAAGAAAACAAAAGGCACGGGCATGATGTACAGGTAAATCATGACAAAACATGAACACCGACCTATCTCCGAAATCACTAGAACATGCTCAAACACACATGGCAAGATTGCAAATAATAAGATTTAGACTTTGCGGAAATAACATCGAGTTGCAATGTTTAGAGCTATCAAACAACATATTACAGGAACTTATCATGGCAAACAAAGGCATGGAATGATACTACTAAATGCATAGAATAAAAATCCGTTACTTACCATAAGCCAAAAGGATCGGAAGATATGATAGCACCCATGCAAACATGGCAAGTTATATTACAGATTCATACATGGCAGGAACAACAATAAGTAGGCATGTTGGTGAGCTTGAACCACTCACCACAGAGCAATACATGACATGGCAAGGAAACCAACAATAAGAAGACATGGCATAGAAGCTATACATGGCAAGAAAAACATCATAGAATGCAAGGATCAACTACAACAACCTTGGCAAAATTGAATAACATGTAAACAATCTGCCGAGAAACATTTTATAGCTAAAGTAGAGCTCGATTGACTCAAGCTATGGCACTCCATAATTGCAAACAAGGGCATGGATGGATAGAGCATAACCATATGTTCAAAACATCATCTTGAAGTATCTAAAAATATGCATGGATCTCTCAGCATCAAGTTAACATGGCATAAAAATATTAGCAAAACAGGGCTGAAATCAGCAATATCATGAAGCCTAGTTTGCATGTTTGTGCTAGTCACCACAGAGATCACAAAATACATGGCATACACCCCTGTAAAGATGGAATGGCATATTACAAAACACATGTAGGACTCAAGTTCATAGGATGCACACATGGTCATGGCAAAAATGACAAAAGTGCATGTTACGATAAGAATCTGAAACTAACATCACATAGCACTCCTACAACAGCATTTAGGGCATCAAGATGAGCTCAAATGAAAATGATGCAATGATATGAAATGATCTACTCTTAGAGACGAACAATTTGACATATTATCGCACAAAAGCGGACCTCACGGATGCAGAGATACGGCAGGATGAATATGCATGAAAATTACTGCAGAAATCGGGGACTTAGTGGAATTTTATACCTCATGGGAAAAGTCAGCAGCAGACGAAGTGGTGCAGGATGAGATCCGGGAGGCGGGCGCGCGTTTGGTTCGAGGGGCGGTGGATCTCATCCACCCGGCTCCAGCAGCCAGGCAGCTCCAACTCGGCTCAGTGGAAGCGGAGGAGCAGTGAGGCTGGGGCCTTGGCGAGGCAGCGAGGCCGGCCTCGGGCAGCGGAGGCGAAGCGGCGAGGCGCCCTGAGGCGGCTTCCGGGCAGTGGGCGGCAGCCAATGGCCAGCCCAGCCGGGTGGCGTCTGTGTGGCAGCCTTGTGTGGCCAGAACCTTGGCGCTTGTGGCCAGCCCGCAATGCGGAAGCGGCAGCAGCCTTGGCCGGATGGCCTTGGGAGGAGCCGACCGTGGGCCTCTGTGAGCCCTTGGCTGACGTCTTGTGTGCGCGACCGCGTGGCGGCAGCGGGTAGAAGCGTGGGGCAGCGGTTGGGATGTCGGCCCGTCTGGACACGTCCGTGGCGAGGAAAATGGCTAGGGTTGGGTGGAAAGACACAGGATTTGGGAGGAGGTGTTTATATAGGCATAGGAGCTAGGAGAGTCCAAATGAGGTGAGGTTTTCGGCCAGCGATCGTGATCGAACGGCCAAGAGCATGGAGGGAGTTAGATGGGTTTGGGCCAGTTTGGAAGGGTGTTGGGCTGCAAAGAGGCTATGCGGTTACTCGGTTAACCGTTGGAGTATAAACGACCTCAAATGGCATGAAACTTGACAGGCGGTCTACGGTGCTATACAGCAACAAACCTCGCTCCATTCGAGACGTTAACACCCACCTGAAAAGAGGCAAAAGAGCCCGGGAGACATAGGAGTGCGGATTGCAAAGCGGACAACAGGGAAAATGCTCGGATGCATGAAGCGAACACGTATGCAAATGCGATGCACATGACATGATATGAAATGCGAGATGATGACATGGAAAGTGCCTGCGGGCAAATGACATGGCAGCACTGACGAAATAAGCTGGCGGACACAGGCGCGTCGAATCCGAGGCGTTACATAATACCAACATTTCCTTTGTACGCATACGGTTTGTAGCTCAAATAGAGCGATCACCAAACATAGGATCACTAGTATTCATTTTGCTCAAAGCAATAGACTTATGGAGAATTTCATCTAGATTTTTCAAAGAATAATCGGAAATCGTTCCTCAAGAAATTTCCATATGGTGTAGGCACACTCAAAAGTAGGCAAGATTCTAATCAAGTTTCTAGGCAAGCCTCTAGTGATAAGATTAACAGTTCTAAGATTTCTAGTCATGTCAATAGCTTCATCAAGGGTAGGATGCATAGGATCAACATAAGGTGCTAGGGGCTAGAAATGTACTTGCTAAAATGATATTGATTGAAAATAACAAGCATCTTATTTTTCCACTCACGAAAATACTCTCCATCAAGAATAGGCACTATGTCTAAGACTCCCCAAAGTAGACTCATCCATCTTCCTCCAATGGTGATTAAACCAAGGAAATGGAGACCAATGCTCGATACCACATGTAGGACCTTGAGAAGAGGTGTCTAGAGGGGGGATTAGACACTAAGTACCAAAGTTGCAGTTTTAAGTTTCTTTAATGTTTGAGTGGAGTTTAGGCACAAGTTTAACATTCACAACATATAGCAGCAAGTATGCAAAGAATATATGAGCAGCGGAAAATAAAGCATGCAACTTGCAAGAATGTAAAGGGAAGGTTGGAGGATTCAAGCATAATTTGGAACACAGATGTTTTTTTGGTTCCGATAGGTGGTGCTATGTCGTACATCCACGTTGATGGAGACTTCAACCCACGGTATGATTGTGAAAGTCGGAGGGCTCCACCTGAAGGGTCCACGAAGAAGCAACCTTGTCTATCCCATGGCGTCGCCCACGAAGGACTTGCCTCACTAGCGGTAGATCTTCAGTAAGATCTCCTTGCCCTTACAAACTCCTTGGTTCAACTCCACAATCTTGTCGGAGGCTCCCAGTGACACCTATCCAATCTAGGAGACACCACTGTCAAGAAGTAACAAATGGTGCGTTGATGATGAACTCCTTGCTCTTGTGCTTCAAATGATAGTCTCCCCAACACTCAACTCTCTCTCATAGGATTTGGATCTGGTGGAAAAGGGTTTGAGTGGAAAGCAACTTGGGGAGGCTAGAGATCAAGGTTCATATGGTAGGAATGGAATATCTTGGCCTCAACACGTGAGGTAGGTAGTTCTCTCTCAAATAGGATCTTTGGAAGTGTAGTTTCAGTCGATGGCTCTCTCCACGAATGAAGAGGAGGTGGAGGGGGTATATATAGCCTCCACAAAATCTAACCGTTACACACAATCTACCAAACTCGGTGGGACCGAATCGTTAAACTCGGTCAGACGATTTAGCAAATAATGTGACCGTTAGGGTTTCGGTGGGACGAAATGCAACTCGGTAGGACCGATTCGGTTAGGGTTAGGGCATAACGTAATCTCGGTAAGACCGATTACACAAACTCGGTGGGACCGATTTTGGTAATAAGCTTTCGAGAGAGTTGGTCGAGCAAACTCGGTTTGACCGATTATCAAACTCGGTGGGACCAATTTTGATAATAAGTTAACCAGAAAGTTTGCATTGTAATCTCGGTAGTACCGATTGCTCAAACTTCGTGAGACCGATTTTGATAATGGACATACGGAGAGATTAGAATCCCATCTCGTGAGACCGAGATCCCTATAGAATGAGACCGATTTGCCTATGGTTTGTGGCGTGGCTAAGACATCAAACTCGGTGGCACGGATAGAAAGAATCAGTGGGGCGAGTTTGACTTTAGGTTTAGGACATATGTGTGGAAGTGGGAAAGTAGTTGAGGGTATTGGAGCATATCACTAAGCACATAAAGCAAGAGGCTCATTAAGCAACACTTCATCCCTCCTTGATAGTATTGGCTTTTCCTAGAGACTCAATGTGATCTTGGATCACTAAAATGTATAATGAAGAGTCTTGAGCTTGAAGCTTGAGCCAATCCTTTGTCCTTAGCATCTTGAAGGAGTTCCCGTCCTTTAGTCCATGCCACTCCATTGTTGAACTAATCTGAAATATACTAGATAAAGTGTTAGTCCAACAAGAGATATGTTGTCATTAATTACAAAACCACCTAGGGAGCACTTGTGCTTTCAGCGGCGGTTTTCTTAGCACGTCTTGTCGAAGCAAAGATCGTGTCCCTCATCACGGATTCTCATCAATACGGGTGTGGGTAGCATAACCGCCATCAATTACGCTTGGGAATAAGCGGTTTTACCAGCAAGTGGGGGGCGCAGAATACCTGCTGCCTTTATAATAAAACGCCCATTTGCACCCACTTTCTTCTTCGATCCATTCCCTTCGATTGAGCTCCAGCATGGCGTTTATCCTTCTGCCCACAAAGGACTTCCGAAAATGTCTTGATCCGGAGCGGGAGGCAAGTGGATGGCCTCTACCGTCCGGGAAAGGATATCAAAAAGGAGGGGCGTTATCAGCCAGAAGAATCAGCCACGTCTCGACAGCGGGACATATCGTCCCTACTACGGGCCCCACGAGAGTTGTATTCCTCCCTCACTTCGTCGCGGGCTGGGTTTCCCCTCCACCCGTTCGTTCACGGCATCATATTACTGAGATTCGATCTTCACGATATGTCCCTAATTCCTTCCTCAACATCTCGACATTCATTTGCGTGTGCGATGCTTTTCTTGCATCTCGCCACACTTGACTTATGGCTGAAGAATTTTAATGTGAAGCCCAAGGTAGTGGCGGTAGCGAAATCTTGGCGCTATGGTGAGTAGGATGCCAAACGTCATATGGCCAACATGCACCTTTTGATTCCGTCAAAGAATTGCAACAGCGGTTTTACATCAAGACGCGCGGCATGGAATGGGCGCTACTCCGAGTTTTGATCCGGAGCCCCTCTGCGGCTTACATCAAGAAGGGCCTGAACTGGTCCTCGTCAAGCCAATTGTCGGTGCTCCATCTGTGGCGTTAAAGTATGGAGACAAGAACATTGGACTTTTAAATGTAGTCGGTGATGTTGATTCGCGGATCCTGCCTTGTCAACACCGGACTTGCAATCTATGAAATTCGATCCGGCCAAGCACCAAACCGGCGAAAGCTTTTGGCTCCTTGCACAAAGACATATGGAGGTGCTTTTCAAGTCCGACAAATCATGGCGGACTCCACGGAAGATGCGGGTACCAATGTCCCGCCCTGCAAGTTCGATAAGTCATCATACTTTTTATCCGCATAACCCAAAGGCGCTTAATGTGTTTTCTACAACTCTCAGGGGGCTGGGAAGAAAGCGAATGGATCCATTCCGCCCGCTGCGAACGATCGTCCCTTCGCGAAGATGTTGGTTCAGCGCCTTACAAAGTGCGAAGAAGCGATCGAAGGAAAAACCGAAGCGGCAAATGCGCGGCACTTGAACACAATATCAAAAGCTCGATGCCCGTTCCGCCTCGAAGAGGGCGAGGAGGAGGAGGAAGATG